>OX371224.1:8557216-8716235 GCA_947310385.1 Nephrotoma appendiculata | reverse complement strand
ACCTCATATGATCGCGTTTCTTTTGTCGAAGGAATTTAATCGTGGCTTTCCTTGCGCGTAGATATTCTGCCTGAGTGCTTCTCGTGTTGCGAGTCAACCATTTTTCACGAAGCTTTCGTTTATTTTTGACGACCAGGCGGCATTGATCATCGAACCAATCATTGCGCGATCTCGGCGGTCTTCTGCCGATAGTGTTTTGCGCCGCGGTTGTTATGGCTGACTGTATAGCGTGCCACTGCTCCTGGATGTTAGGAGGAGCTTCTTCATTGTTATGGGGCCGGTCTAAATAATTAGTGACAGCTGATTGCTAACTCTGCAGTGACGCTTGGTCTTTTAGAGCATCGATATTCCATCGAACGGTCTTTTGTGCTTGTCTGTTAAACGTAGATGACAGTTTGCACTTATACTTAAATATGACAAGCATGTGATCGCTGTCCATGTCTGCACCTCTGTAGGATCTAACGTCAGATATGCTGGTGGAGTGTCTCTTGGACACCATGACGTGATCGATTTGGTTTTCAGTTCTTCCATCATTCGATCTCCACGTTACTTTATGGATTCTCTTATGTGGAAAAAACGTACTTGATACAACTAAGTTGTACATTATTGCCAGGTCGGTGACGCGTTGGCCGTTGTTGTTACTAGTTAGGTGCAGGCTGTTAGGACCGATGTGCGTTGTATTTTCTGCACTTCTACCGATTTTTGCATTAAAGTCGCCCACGATGATTTTAATGTCGTGGTGCGGTATGTTATTGATGACTTCCTCGAGCTCGACAAAGAAGAGATCTTTGATGTCATCTGATTTATCTTCGGTGGGTGCATGCACATTAACGATCGTGATGTTAAATTTCTTAGTGCGAAGTCTGACCGTGCATATCCGCATGTTGATAGGGCGGAAATCGATGATATAGTGCTTCACGCGCCGATGGATGAGGAAGCCAACTCCAAATTCTCCTCCGTTCTGATGGCCGCTGTAATGAAGAGTGTAACCATTGGTGGTGTCATGGATCCCACTCCCAGACCATCTAAGCTCTTGTAGTGCAAGTACGTCTAATGTGTAACTTTTGGCTTGGTTCGAAAGGTTCTGGAGATCTCCAGGTCTTAAGAGGCTAAGCACGTTCCATGTTCCCATTTTTAAAGCGTTGTCTGTGTACAATTTCCGAGGTCGAGTTTGTAATGAATCCGATATGGTAATCCGAGGCCTTTGTTCAGGGTTCATAACTTAAATGGTTTTTATGAGGGAAGGTTGTTGGCCTGCCGCACAACCCGCTTGTTACGTGTGTGGGTCACGTACTGGTGAGAATCTTAAGGCATCCAGTCCTACCTTGAACACATTTATATAGCGAGCCGCTTGATACAAGACAGACGCCCGCTTCAGCCGCACCTAACCTGGAGAACAGACGCTGATTTGGTATTGGTTTTGAGGCGCCAATAACCCGCCTTGACAAGTAGTGTCCATGACTATAAACAGGATTTAGTCTGTTCGTCTCCACTACACCGCCTGATTCATTTAGCTTTACCCAGAGAGCACCACGAGGAGGTATGAATCTCGGACTTCGCCCCCCATATCATATAAATACCTAAATGAATTTTTAATGAATTATTTTTATTATTGAATAAAATTTATAATTTATATAATTATTTAAATTTAAATTAATTTGTTTTCAGAGAAAATGTGGTTTTAATGAATCCCAGGATTCCTCGGGATTAAGTTTTTCAATCCGGAATCACAAATTAAAGCAAACAAAAACAATTTTATTGGGTAATACCTAGAATTGACCTTATTAAGGTTTTGATAAAGATTTGGGAGATCTCACCCCACTCCTCATCCAACCCAATATTGAGGTCAATGATAATACCGCGCATTTCTGGCTCGCACCCTTCGTTTTAGTACGCCTCCTAAATATTCAATTGGATTCATGTCTGGACTGAAGGCTGCCCACTTCATCGCCTCGAGTCCAGCCTCATCCGTGCACTGCTGAGTGGTTCGAGCTGTGTGATGCTAGGCTTTGTCAAGCACCAATATGAAATCTTCCCCTAATATCCTGTGTAGGAAACATGATTCAAGAGAATGTACTCGATATATCTTTCAGCGGGCGGACTTCCTCTACGGCCTCCACCAGTGGCACTATTCTGGTTTTCCCTGGGAATAGGGAATTGGGAAAAATATTTTCATAGCATTTTTGTCTAAATTATGTTTTTCTGGCCTACTGTTGGAATTAGTTTGGTGTAAATATTTTCGAAACAAAGTTGATTGGGAAACTTCTGTTCCACAAAATTTTTATGGGGAAAAATATTTCCCAGTAATATCTCTGATTCATAAATATTTACATCAATTTATTCCAACAGTAGGCCAAAAAAATATATTTTAGACAAAAATGCTATGAAAATATTTTTCCCAATTCCCTATTCCCAGAGAAAGCTAGAATAGGGCCACTGGGGGTCTATTATGAAATTTTCGACCGCGTTTTTTTTAGATAACGTCGACTATTTTACGACAGCTCTTGAGGTGTCGAGCACATAAAAGAAAAGTGTTAAGTATTGATAAATAAAAAAAGTTTGTTAATAAAAACAAATTAATAATTTAAACTTATAAAATTTAATTAATTTAAAATTAACTAATTTAAATTTAACAAAAAATAATTAATTTAAATTTAATATTTTTTATTATTATAATATTTTTTTCCTTTTTGCCTGCTAATAGAACGAAAAAAAAAAATTTATTTTGATCAGATTTGGTTTTTTGGTATTCACTTTTTACTATGTACTAAATTATGTATTAATAAAACCTTCAAATTTACAAATACCTTTCTTCTCAAAACACCATAATGTTGATGATGATTTTACGCATACGTAAAATGCAATTGTGTATTTTCCTTCAAAATTATTCATAATACCGTTTTTCGACGTTGTCGAAAAAAAAATCATAATAGCGATTTTCGACGTTGTCGACTGTCAAGGTTGTCGAAAAGATACACGCGTCGAAAATTTCATAATAGACCCTCTGGACGCCGGAAGACCCAGCCTTTCTTATCACTACCATGGAGACATATTCTGCACTCGTCAGTGAATAGACGCTCTTTGTGGTGGCATGGTGCGTTTTTGAACCTCTAGCGGGCCATCTTGGAGTGAGGTTGGCTTCTTTGAAGCGCCTACTTATTGTCTATTGACTCAAAGTTCCATCTCGAACTTGTCTTAGCTCCTGCTTCACATCGACGCTCGTCGGATGGCGATTTCAAAGTGAAATTAGGACGATAAATCGATCGTCCATCGCAGATGTACACCGATACCGGCTGGTATGTAGTCTCCGATGGAAGGTAGGTACTAGTTTCTTGAAACCTACTGAAAATTCTTGAGACAACACATTGGATTATGTTTAGCTGACTTCTTGTTGATTGCATCCTTCTTGCAATAAAGCATCAACTTGTGCCGCTTTTTGTGGGGTAGTATCCATGATTTTGAGGAAACAACGAATGAAACTGGTAGAGATTTGTTCAGGTCGACGTCTGATAAGTGATTGATGTCTTTATTTACGTACATATTTGTGTACGGTTGACTTAAATTTAAGAAAAAAAAATTGTCTAGCCGAAAAAGGGTTAAGCCATTTAAAAAATACGCCTTTTTGTGCGCACGGAGGTTTTTGTCGATTAAGTTGCTCGCAAGTGTAGTATAAATACTTGATTAAACGTTAAGATCAAAAATTCAAATATGTACATATATGCTATTTCAGAATTTTTTGTTTATAATTTTGTGCTGCCCGGGGCCTAGTTGTTGCTGAATGCACGATTGGCTATACTAATCTAGAGGTGTATCTGCTGTAGTAACTTGAGTTGTTCTTCTGTGCGTACATATACGATGGGTGCTGCGATCACCACTATTCCTATAATGATATAAGGTGTTGTGTGGTGATAAACGTTATGAATGCTTACTTCGATAGTTGATGCCCTTAGATTCCTTTGTTGATTTTGAATTGACTCTTTACTGTGAAACGAATCCTATAGCATAGGGTGGCTAGTATCAGGGATGGGGTGGTTTGATGGAAATATGGCCAAGCCATGAGCGACCAGGGAGTCAATTCGCGTTCCGTGAAATAATGAAAATGAAAAATTTTTTTCATTAGCAATCGAGTAGGTTTGCATTCCCCATAAGAAATTTTGATTTCACACAGTAAAGTTAAAATTACATGCGAATAATTCAAACTACTAGATTGCCAATGAAAAAAACTTTTCATTTTCATTATTTCATGGAAAACGAATTGACCCCCAGATGAAAAAAAAAACAAACAAAAAAATGACTAAAAATAATTGGACAGCAAAAAAAACCCAAGCTACAATAGCTGCGTTGCTTTCGTAAATCCTGCTTAGCTTAACTTTTAAATCTGAAAGCAACAAATTTTTTAATTTTAATTTTACATTAATTTTCTAAAATAAAAACATATTAAAAAATTTGACAACAAACAATTTAAACGTCAAATACATGTAACCCGGAAACGGTCTTGCTTTGTGTGTTATTGTGGCTGTTTTCGCATTTGTTTATTATAAAAGGTCTTTTCAAACGTTTTGGAAAAGATATTTATTCTCTAAATAAAGATTAATGACGTGCAGTCATATTTTATTGTTGTTTTTTCATTTCGTTTGGAACGTCTCGTTTTAGAATCGCCCAGATGTTTTGAATCCTATGAATCCACTGTAGAGCCGGTCACGTTTATTTTTCTAAGAGAAGGTTGGTAGCCTACCACCCAGCCTGCGGCGCGTGTGTGGATCACGTACTGATTTAGAATCTTAAGGCCCTCAGTCCTACACTCCTACCTTGAACATGTTTATATAGCGAAAGGTTTGTTTATAACACAGACGCCCGCTTCTGCACACCGTTATCCTGATTTGGTATTGGTTTTAGGATGCCATAATAACTTGTCGTGATATGTAGTGTTCATGACTACACACAGAATTTACTCTGCTCATCTGTGCTACATCGTCCGATTAATTTGCGGAGCTACCCCGAAAACCATTAAAAGGTATGCATTTCGAATTTCCTGGCTCCCCTGGTTTACCGAGTATCTCTAGTAATTATAGCAAATAACTTATATATTATAAACGGTAACTGAAGGCAAGAACACGAAAAAAAAACGAAAACAATAATTAATCTTCCTGCTCATACACAAACTTTGCTCTATATATTATACGACGATCGCCAAATTAAAGACATGATAGCGGAAATATTCCATATTCAGAAATGCCGAATGAAAACTATCTTAAAAATTAAAAACAATTTATCAAAATTAAAGATAAATAAACAAAGTTCATGCTCAGGAGAGTGAACATTTATTTTCCTGCAACCAACGTACTTTTTTATTTGTCTTTGACTTGGCCGCATATATGTGAAATGGAACTAACATAAAACCTAGAAAAACAATATTTGCTTTGTAAATGTTTACCTGCCATCTATCAACATCTTCCGATACTTAGTCTTACTGAAATTTCAACACGAATCATATTAGTTCGCGAGTTTACTATAAAAAGTTATATCAATCGCCATTATAGGATATGTAATTAGTTTCATTTATGATCGTTTCACTTCAAGGGGCGTGATTCAAGACATAGCCTCGGAAATGACATTGGAAGTCTTACAAGAAAAATTGGACGTGTAGCTTTGGAAATTGTCGGTTAAAAGTTATGCGACGTGACTATATTCACGTAAAATGACGTGAGACGACTACGATAATTGGGTGTATTGATGCATTTAGCATTCAAAAGTGGTGTGACTAAAATCGCGGAGGAAATCATTTTACGAAACAGATTTCTGATACTTCTTCGTTAAATGCAGACCAAAAAATGTTATGTTTACGATAAACATGGCGAAATAATAAGAAAATAATTTTAATTGGCTAGCTTAACCCACATTTATTTGGTGAATATTATGTACAAACTAATTACCAACAAATGCTAACACTAATGGGGCATTTACATGTAGAAAATTGTTTTCTTCTGCAAATTTGTGCAGGTAAATAAGAAACAACCGCTATATAAAAATATTCAATAGCGAGAAAGAAATAAACTTAAAATTTACATTTTGGTCAATGGCATCTATTTTTATTATTACATTTATAAAAATAAAAAAAAAATTGTCAATTTTAAAAGTTTTACCATTTAAAATTTTAACTCGGATCGAATATATTTTATGGTAACATTTTCATTTTTATAGTGTTTTTGGCGGTGTAGTGTCTCAAAGTTTTCTGCAAAATTTTGCAAGTCTTTCATTTTGCAGAAGAAAAATGTTGGTCGCATGTAAATGCCCTATAATTCAACAAACGATCACTATCAATCACAGCCTAAATAATAAAATGTATCGCCCTATTTAACGGATATTTTACCTTTCGATGACATTTCATGTAATTTTTATAATTTTTATTGATTTATTGATTTTACTGACATCTACCTTTATATTACACAAGCTCCTTTTCTGACTGCTCCGCGAAATAGATTATTTATTAGTGCAGTACCTACACTTCTCCGCGTGTTCTAACGGTTAGAATTTTTTTATTTATTTATTACTACTTATTTACAAATCATCTAGTAATTTATCTTACATCAATTATAATCTTGTTTGGAGGGTTGTAGCCCTTTGACTAATCCCCTTTACTATTTTATTATATTTTTAGATTTTTAGTCGATCCTGTTTGGATCTAGTATATCAAGCGGTTTCTTCCTTCGCGGCCGTCTTACTTCTTCACTAACGAAATCCATCTTCAGATCTCTATGGAGGTTGTCATTTCTTATATACCACGGTGCGTTTACTATTCCACGTAGGACTTTGCTTTGGAATGACTGGATGATATTGACATTTGTTTTCTTTGTACAATCCCAGAGCTGAATACCGTAAGTACACACAGGGTTTAGGATTTGCCGGAATAGTAGCAATTTATTATGTAGAGTTAGCTCATAATTTCTTTGTAACAGCCAATGCATCTTTCTGTATTTGATGTTAAACTCTTCTTTTTTCTTTTTCACATGCGCCTTCCATTTACTGGGAGTTTACTGAGAGTTCAGTTCTACTGGTATCCAGTTGATATCTTTGTTGGTAAAGTTTACGTGAACAGATTTTGTTTTATTAGTCATCTCTTCGCTCAGGTGCTGACACTATTAGAAACGCTTTGCATTTTGCTTGTGGATTCTTCTATGCTATCAGCGACTGCTAAGATGGCTGTATCATCCGCAAACGGCGTAATGTTAGTCTCCTTTATCGTTAGCAGGTCCGAGATGTATAGAACATATAAAGTTGGTCCCAGAACGGTACTATGTGGTACTCCTAGATATATAAGATTTTAGAATTTCATAAAACTGCTTTTGTAAGACCCTTTATAATTTATATTACAAACCTTTATACCATACTCTGTCAAAGGCCTATGCTACATCCAAGAAGACGCTTGATCATATTTTTTTACTTTCAAATACATCTTCAATTATGTTTGTAATTCGATGGCCTTGTTCTATTTTTCTCTCTCTCTGGCACTATATCCCATCAAGGGATTTGGCCGCCTCATATGAGGTTTCATAATCATTTTTTCATTTCGGATAATGAGTGATTAATTCATTGATCCTAAACCAGCCGTGAAATTTTTTCCTTGTCACCACCGGGAATCGAACCCGGGACCTCCGGTCGCTGGAGCAAGCATGCTAACCACTTTGCCACCGGGGCGGCCCTTGTTCTATTGTTGAATGGTTTTCTCTGAAGCCAAATTGATGTGGAGGAATAAGATTTCTTTCTTCTATTATTGGTTTGAGTCTATTTAGGAGTAGTTTGTCGAATATTTTTGAAATTATTTGGAGTAAGGAAATTGGCCTATACGAATTTTTGTCATTAAGTGGTTTATTTGGTTTAGGTATCATGATTCATGATTACTTCTGCGTTTAAGTCTAAACACTGCGTTAATTATCTGCAGTAGTTTACATAGTCCTTTTTTAGGAAGAGCGTTTACTATATTTGACCTGTAATTAAGTCATATCCTAGAGATTTCTTTGGATTTAGGTTGATTGATTTTTTAATTTTTGTAATGTGACAGGAGATATGTTGCAGTTATCCATTTTATTTACTGGTGGTATGTTTTCATCTGCAGGCTGGAACGTGTTCTCGAGATGGGTTGCAAACAACGAAGCTTTTTGCTTTGCACTTATAGCCCATGTTCTATCTTCATTTTTAACTGGTGGAATTTGTAGTTTAGGCCGTTTTAAACTTTTGTCGTTTTCCAAAGGGAGTATTCGGTATATTTTTCTTCTGTAAGTGGCAACTTAGGTATTTTTTAATGGATTCGTTCTTGATTCCTTTAAGTAGAAAACAACTTTAGTTTATTGAACAAAAAATTTAGAGTTGTTTTATATTCGGGCGCTCGACTTCTTAGCGCGTTCTTAGCGTCTTCTTAGGCGTTTCTTGCTTTTCGTTTTGCTGCAACCAGTTCTCTAACTTCCAGAGCGTAAATAACATTTCAGCGCATTTTCTTTGAACTCGAGGGGGTACTACTCTACGCCGCTTCTTGTATACTGTTATTGAGTTGTTATAGTTCTTCTAGCTGTATCGGATGTTTAATTAGCACATGAAGATCAAAATTATCCTCAACTAGTTGCTAGAATTTCTCCCAGTAGATTTTTTTATTAGTTAGCGAAGGTGGACTAGTTTTCTTAACAATCGTTGCACTGATTGTCATAATAACAGGCGTATGATCCGACATAATCCCTCGTTGTTTTATAGGTATATGTAGTTTTCCAACCAATAAGTTGGTTGATCTCCAGAATGAAAATCGCAACTGCATAGTCTTCCTGATACAAACACCTCTCTTCCATTTTTAGAGGTTACTCTTGATCCCCAGTAGGTAAAATCACCTCCGATTATGAAACTTAATCCAAGTGATTTAAATAATGTGCAATAGTTTTTATTTAAATTTAATCTTGGGGGGGGGGGGGGGGGGCAATGTATGGACGATTCTATACTATATTCTATGTTGTTATTTATAAATACTCTTAAGGTGACCACTTGCATAAATTCCTCTTCAATTTTAAGATCTATAAAGTGTTTGATGTTTTCCTTTATAAACAGCAACGATCCTCCTCTTGCCCTTCCTGCTGGATGAATGGCATGGTAACAGCTGTATCCATAAATTTTAAAATATGAAGTTGATGTAAAATGTATTTAGGAAATTTTCTATTTTTGGAATATGTTGCATTAGCCCATTTGCATCCCGCATCCCAAGTTAGTATTCTTAATGTTCTATTTGTCGTTGTTCGAGCTTGAAGGCATTTCTCTTGTTTAGCTAGACAAATGTTAAGAGCTTCCATGCTTCTTATTATCTTTTGGAGCACTGTTGTCCTCGGTAGTGCCCTTCGAAATAGGTAATTGGTATTTACCTGCACTTACGAGTATAGTTTTTGTTCTGCCGTTTTACTAGAATGAGGTTTTAGTTGCTCTTTGGTGAAAGTTTGATTAATTTTTCCTGGTGTTGCTGGATTTTGTTTTCGCGTTTTATTTCTTATTCTTTGTAGCTCCTTAGCTATTTCACATCCCCGATAGTTTGCAGGATGTGGCTTATTGCAATTAACAAATTTTGCAGCAATATTTTTTACTAACCGGGCGTACTTTCCGGCACATTTCAGGTATTTAGTCTCTCGTTGGCTATATTTCTGCGTATGATTAAAACTGTGACATTTTTTGCACTGAAGTATTAAACCGCTATTTTATTCAATGGCTCTATTTTAACTCTCATGTTTAGTATTGCCTTGATATTATACACATCTTCCACCTTTTGTTTTTTATTAAAAGTAAGCATAAATTGTGCAAGCCCTCTTTTGTTAATTAGAACTCCTTGTTCAGTTTCGATTTTTTCTTTCTTAATGATGTTCATAGCATTTTCTATTTGATAATCCTTTTGCTTGAGGTCCTCAATAATTTCATCTTTTGTGTAGGTTGAGTCTGCAACATTAATTTTCCAGACGCCATTATTTAGAGATACGAGTTTGTATTCGGCTACTGAAATCAATTTCATAATCGTTTGTATGTTTGTCTTTTGGTTTAGCTGGTTGTTGTTCTAGAGCTAGTTGTTTCTTGATGATTAACTGGTTTCTGTCAAAAGTATTAAGTAAAGTTTCTGTCATTTCTGGTAAGTATTGAGCTTTCCTTTTCTTACTTGGTCTTTTACTCCGGTTTAACATCCAATTTGTTACTCTTTCTAAATCTTCTTCATCCGTATGGAATGGATTAATTTCACCATCGATTGCAGGGCTAGGTGCCACCCCAAGTTCTGCACGTGTCTCAACTGATTTTTTTAGTTCTTCATTCTCTTTCTTTAAAATTGTAAATTCCTCTTTCAATTTAGTTGTAAATTCCTTTTAGTTGTTCACGGAGTTCGGCATTTTCCTTCTCGTACTTAAATATATTTCCAGTTGAAGATCTTTGTGATTTGGAGCTTCGTCCAAATGGGTTGCACAATGACTGGCCTGTCAGAATCTGTTGCGCCTAACTCCGAAGAGTGTGGATTTGGCTTGGCAGCATATCTGCTGCTGTACCACCTAGGGTATTACAAACCGTATTTGTTGTACTCATTGTTTGTTTTAGCCAATTTATACAAATGGCATTTAGTCTCCGGTACCACTTTGCTACTGCCGAAGCAGTACCGGTTAGAAAACTGAAACGGATTTCAACGGGTTAATCCGTCTATGCGCATTCTAAAGAATTTATTTATGCTCTAGACTGATCGGCGTTTGCTTGGCAATACTGTAAACGATGTTTGAAGCCAACTTAGAGCCTAAATGACTCAACATAACAAAAAAAAAAAAAACATTTCTTTAAATTATATTTAATATTTATATATTTATATTTGCAATAATTATGTACAAAATTTACATAAAGGTACAATATTATGTTTGATCACAATCAGTTAATAATATTATTATTTAATTTTACTTTTAAATTAGGTAATTCTTTTTTTTTTTTTATTTTATATTTTCCATATTTCTTATTAATTAATTAATCAATTTCCATGATAAATTAAATAATGTATTATATCAATTTTTTATATGCTCAAGTTTTAAATGATAGATTAAATTAAAAAAAATATTTAACAAAAAATAAACTTAAAAAAATAAAACTAATAAAAATTCATTATGTTATATTAATTTTTTTTTGTTTTATATATTTTTTAATTTATTTTATTTATTATTATTAATATGCTTATATATACAAATACGGAGACAAAATTTCTTATTTAATAAACTAAAAAAAAATAAAAATAAAAACAAAAAATAAATTAAAATTTTTTACTTCACTTGTACATAATTACATAACCTATAAAAACAAAAAACATTTTGTTTACTGTACTGTTTTAATTAATTGATAATAATTATTATAATTAATATGTATATCGCTTTCTTCTTGTTTAAATTTATATTCATTTTGTTTTTTTTGGGGGGGGGGAGGGGGGGGGGGAAGGGGGAGTAATCAGGAGCTTTTTATTATTATTATATTTATTTAGTTTAATTCATAAAATTTTTTAAAAATTATTTTCTTTTTTCTCCATTTATTTTTACTATCTAGTTTACTTTTCATGTTTAATTAATTATTTATTAATATTGTTTTAATTAACTTTTTGTAATATATATTCATATAAATATTAATATTTTGTATTATACTTGATTAATTAATTTAATTTATTTACTAGGGTTTCATTTATATAGGTATTTAAAAACTGTACACTTAAATAAAATTGAATTTACAAATATTATAATATAATTATAAAATAATGAACGAACGAAACAGTGCCTAAAAAATAAATCATAACTATCTTAAATTAAATGTTGAACTATGTATAATTAAATGAAGATTAATTATAAAATATTTAAAAATAAATAAATAATTATGTATTTATTTATTTTTATATTTAATGAAAACCAAAAAACTATGTGTCGCTATTAGTTTTACTATTTAAATTAAATTAAAATGATAAATTGAAAAATTTATTCATTATTAGCTTAAGTTTACAAAAATAATTAAAAATTATATCACTCTAATAACGACAATTTTATTTAATTTAAAATTGTTTTGTTTCTTAGTTATTCGAATAAAATTAATTTTTAATCAAAATTCCCATTTCTTTCAATTTCTATGATTTACGATTGATTAGGTGTAAATATTTTAAATTAAATGTTAAATCGGCTCATTAATTTTTATCATTTTATTTATTTAGTTAATAATTTACATATACTTATCAATAATTATAATTTACAGTTATTTATTTATTTAATTTCTTTTTAATTTTATAAATAATTTTCTTCCAAGCGCAGTAGTGTAGTTTAGATAAATAATTATTGTTTTTATTGTAATTTAATTTAATATATGCATTTTGAAAATTTGGTTCTAATCAAAATTAAATTTAAAAACAAATTCTTCTTCTTTATCTTGTTTTTTTTATATATTAAATTTATTTTTAGTAGCAATAATATTTTAGTTTATCATCATCATCATCATTTTGTGTTTATTTTAAATCGTCGTATAAGTTATAGAATTTGTCAGCTTCTTGTCAAATTTTGTAAATTAGTCGTATATAGTATTTAGGTGTAATATCCTATTCAGAGCATGCAACAAATCTTGGCCGATACTCTATATGATAAGAATAGGTGCGTTCAGCTACGTTAGGGAATTTATTTAGACAGTAGCAATAATTATTAATAGATGTGCAATTTCAGCAACACGGTGTAGTAAATCAGGCGCAATTCGGGCCAAATTCTCATTGGCAAATTCACACGATGGAAATATATGAACAACATACGCAGCTTGTTGACTACCTGGCGCGGCAATATTAACAATACCAGCCGCCTGTTTTTGTTGCAAATATGTTATGAAACCACTTTGAAGATTTTTCGATTGTTGTAAGACGTCCATATGATCACGGCCACAGGGAAGGGCAAGCAACATACAGTGCTCATTATCAGTCTTAAAAAATTAATTATACAGAATATTTAGGAAACGGTTTCCGTTTTTGTGTTAAGCTTTGAACTTACCTGCATTTTCTTAGAAACGCCATCCAACTGGGATTGTTCCAATCTCATACGCTGAGCAATACGTAATGGTGGTGTCGAACCATCGCTGTTACATGGTAGAGAATCTGTTGCTACTTGAGGATTACCAAATACGAAATGCATTTGCACAGCAGCTTGATCATTCTTGAGCGCCAATAATCCTTGCCACATAACTGGATATCTCTGCAACAGCATTAATAGTGAATCACCTTGTGGCGGTACTTGACTTGCATGTGGTGGTGTTGCCACTTGTAAATTACGTCCAGTCGTGGGAGCTGGTACGTGCGATGGAACATTAGTATACCCTAAATTTATAAATACTTGTGGTGAGAAATTTTCATATTTAGTAAAATTGTGATTTTCAAACTTACCTGGAATCGATGTTCGTTCTCTTTCTCGACGTTGCTGTTCTCGTTCTCTTTGCTCTCGCTCCTTATCGATTATAGGCGTTGCTATTTGTGGCGCCACTTGCGGATGAATATGTGAAGTTAAGTTGGTAGGAGGAGTTTGCTGTGCCGTATACGATGGTACCACATTACGTTGATGTTGAGACTGATGGTGATGTGCTGGTGGTGGCTCGGCCAATATTGCACGAGATGGTACTTCATGAAATCGTGCATTAGCATCAGGAAAATGTGGATGTGGTATTCTAGCCCCGTGCACGTAAACCTGCGCCACTTGGGGAGAATCTAAACAAAAATATTTAATAGAATGTTTCGCTCATACTCCTATATCACTAGGATCTAAATTACCTGTTGCTCGATCTTGTGGAGATTGCAAACTATGCGGCACTGTGGTACGTGGACCACTCGTCGGTCTACGCAATTCAAGTGGTGGACTTGTACCAGTTATTGTTTCATCCATATCGGGCATGTCCGGTTTTTCTCCCGTCCCTGGCAGCATCGGTGATCTGAAAAAAAAAAATACGCAACCAACAGTTCATAAAAAGTTTCCAACCGATTGTGTCGTGTGAATATTAAAATTACCGTGGTATATAAGGAACTCGTGCCCCGTGACCCATTTCTTGTGCTTTATAATATTGATACATCATCAAATGTTCGCGTGGTACTGTACGTATCGGTGAATAGTTAACATCAGCCTACAAAAAACAAAAATTCAAGTAATAAGCAAACAGTAACCAATAAATCGAAAAAAAAATCTAAATTTCACCGGAGTGATAGGTGATAGTTGCTGATGAGCAGCAACCGGATGATTTTGTGAACGGGTCGCACTACCATAACCACTAATATCTTTATGCTACAATTCATAACATAAATGTGGATG
The DNA here is from genome assembly GCA_947310385.1 of Nephrotoma appendiculata. Classification (NCBI taxonomy): domain Eukaryota; kingdom Metazoa; phylum Arthropoda; class Insecta; order Diptera; family Tipulidae; genus Nephrotoma; species Nephrotoma appendiculata. The sequence continues at coordinate 8,701,893 of OX371224.1, read as the reverse complement.
GAAAAGCAGCGTCCAATAATTCACACAGTAAAATATAATATTTATACAATTTATTTAATAAATCCATAAAACAAAACGAAAAACTCACCAAACTAGCCTCATAAGCTGGATTCGGTAGTCCACTTTGCAATGCATGAACACGACTTTGTTCTTGTGGACTAATCGGTGGAATCGTTGCACGATTGGAAACTGTAAATAAATCGATTAAAACAAGGTCATAATGATTTTGTTGAATATAATAGTTACCCGTGACAACAGAATGATGATGCTGCTGCTTAAGAGGTGGACTAGCAACAGATCCAGTAAGAATTTGTGGTGTTTGATGGCGGCCCAGCAACTGTTTGGTTGGCGGGGGAGCCGCAGTTGTTATTTGTTGTTGGTGGGCTGGTTTTACACTATGCAAATTAGTTGAACTGGTTGTCTGTTGTGCTTGCGGTGGAGGCTGATGATGCGCTGGCGCTGGAGTAGTAATGATGTGATGCACTGGAGATTGATTTTGTAAGTGAATCGGTTGTTGCACAACTTTTGTTGACGAATGCATATGGGCACTAATTGTTGACGATTGAGCTCCCTGCTGTTGTTGCTGCTGTACATGGTGAATTGATCCAGATGGCAATGCTTGTTTAACAATTTGATGTTGTTGTGAACTACTTGGTGGTGGTTGCTTGATAATAATTTGCTCGGGCGGATTGCGAGCACTTATCTGAATTGTTTGGCCTGGATGTACAATTTTGGCAGGCGAATAAATCGACTGTGGTGATGATATTTTGCCGCTGCTATGAATCACTAATTGTGGTTGACTAGATTGCTGCGGTGGTAGTTGTTGCTGTTGAATATGCGTGGGATGCCCCGGCTGTGGCATACTAATTTTATGGATGTGTTGAGGTATAGATTGTGATTGACCAGGAACCGTTTGCTGCGTGGATTGCGGTTGCGGCGACTGTTGTTGAGGTTGCAATTTCATACGCGGTGAGAGTGTTGCTTGAGATATCGCTGAATTCATTGGATGATTCACATTCACAAGAAGATTGTGTGGAATGTTTTGCGTAATTTGTGGTTTCTGTGGCATTTGGATATGACTGTGGTGTTGCAATTGCTGCTGCTGTAACGCAATTTGCTGCTGCAATTGCTGTTGATTCGATAATGCTGATAAACCACTTTGTTGCAATGATTTCATATTGACCGCATTTGAATTTATAACGATCGTATTCGGTTGAGACTGCTGTTGCGCGAGGGGTTGACCCTGAGTTGGCATCGGTGGCATGCCACTGACATTTAATTTTGTTATCTTCTGTTGTGGCTGAATGTGATTTGACAAATTTGGCAAAGTTTGTGGAACAATAGTCGGCAAGGTTTGCTGTTGCTGCGACATTTGAGGATTTGTAACTTTATGCAATTGTGTTGAATTTAGCACATGACTTTTCAAAGTCATAGGCTTTGTCTGTGGTTGCTGTTGTTGAGGCAATGGCTGAGTTTGCTGTATAATTTGCGACGGGTTATTCACAACAGCAGGCGTTGTTTGATGAGTTTGCTGAGTTGGTGTCGAGACTTTAGGGGGCAAATTATGTGGTACTTGTGGATATTGTGCTTGTTGTTGTTGTGGCAACTGCATTGGCTGCAGTTGTGATGTTGATTGTTGCACTTTAGGTGAACTGGACACACTTGTAGTCATAATGACCGGAGACATATTTGATTGCGATGCCGTGGACACTATTATTGGAGTCTGTTTCGGTGTCGGAGGTCCTGGCGGCTGAAGTACAACTTGTACTGTTGATTGCGATTGTTGTTTTTGTATATTTGACACAGGGGATACGATAAGACTTTGACTGGTAACCGGCACTGGTACAGGTTTATTGTGAGCAGTTGGATTACTTTCCGCAACAGAACTGGGCGCTTTTATGACTTCAGGTGGTGTTGGTACCTTTGGTGGTGGTGCACCAGGTACTGGAATATATTGGCCCTCTTTACTTTGCCTCATAACCATTAATTCGCCCGTAACGGGATCAATTAATGTGGTTGGTTCACTAGGCTCTGGTGTCTTCTGGACAGAATGTGGAGGCAGAACCGGCACTACCTTAATAGTAATTGACTCATTTGTCTCATTTGGGATCGCCTTAGTCTCTTCTACAACATTTTCGACAGTAGGCGTCACATCGGTCGTTGTTTTAACCACATCAGTGGACAAATCTGGCATACTCTTGTCCTCGCTTCGTGGTTTCTCATCACTACTGTCGGTCGATGTTTCTGATGTTTTACGATCTTTTCCTTTTACGCGATTCGCACGTGGGGATTTTCTTATATCACCAACGGCCACCACATTCACAACTGATAATTTATCGCTTTGTATCGGTACTGCTGGTGGAGGTTTAATTGTTGCTGTTTGGCGGGTCGATCTTCTCGGTGGTGTTAGTGACGCAGGTGGACTATTACCAGTTTGCGGGCCTTTCGGCGATGTCGATAAATTTCTTACAACGTCTTCAATTACGTCATCAACAGTATTTCGTGAGCCATCACGCTCTTGCAGTCGACGAGATTTTCTCGTATTCAATGCCGGAGAAGGGAAATCTTCCTTATTATCGTGCATATTTGGTGGCAAAGACGATGGGACCACAATTGCCGGTTGTGTCGATACAGTTGGCTTTTGAACTGTAGTATTTGCAGTTGTTGTAGTTGGTATTGTAATAGACTGAGTAGTAGATTGTGGTTGCGATACGCTTAATGTTACTTGAGGCGTTACACCAGCGTGATTTGACACAATTATATTTGGACTTTTAATTGTAAGTATCAATCGTGGGCGCACCTCTTCACCAGAATCTTCATTGAATTCATAAACATCAGATTCTGAATTAGTGTTCCGTGCTTTTCGGTCATCAGAGGTTGCATTTGAAATACTATGACGGCCCGATTGTTTACCACCACGACCACGGCGTGCACTTGTTGCTTTGCCACCTCGACGGGTTTGGACACCTCCAATCGGTGTCGTAGATGTCGATGATTGTTGCGAATGTTGCACAATATACGGCTCTTGCGGTTGACTTGTTTGAATAACAATTTTATTATTGTTATTGTGATTAGTCCGCAGAGTGTCCTTTTTACCCCGGGCTGAACGACCACCTTTACGTTGCACAGTTTTGTCCATGTCTTTATCTATATGTTCTCCAACACCTTCATCAAAATCATCATCTTCGTGCGTATTCGAAACAGATTGCTCAATAACCGGCGATGTAGTTTGTTTTTCTTCTTGAGCAGGCGATGGAGTGACGGGTGCGGGAGGAGGTTGATTTTCCTCTTTGGATGGTTCCCCAATAACTTGTGGTAATTCAAGCGGCTTTTGCGGTTTCAAAGATTTTTCTTCATTCCACTCCTCTTTAATTATTTCAGAACTTTCTTCGGACGTATCTTCACCAGAGCACAGAGCATCCACTTTCTTAATAACTGACTCGATATTCACTTCTTTGGCAGACCAGTAATCACTATCTTCTTTAGAATCCTGTTCAACCACATCTTCTTGAGAATTTGTCAATTTCGTAAGGTTTTCTTCGGTTAGCAAAGATTTTGGTACGTTGGTGGGTTGAAGTTGTGCAGCTTGTTCTTGCGGCTTTTCCATAACTTGTGGTTGAGATTGCTCAACGGGTTTTTCTGATGCAACTTTTTCTGACGGCACAATCGGACAATCTTTCTTCCCCAACTCAATTTCTCCAACAATTTCTTCCACCTCCGACGGCTTTTCCACATTTACTGGTATAATTGGTTTCGTTACCTCTTTCTGATCTGGAACTGGCTCCGACGGTGGTGGCGGTGGTTGCGCCGGTGGTTGATGTGTTGGTTGAGGTGGTTGGGATTGTTGCTGAGGAGGTAGCGGAGCTTTAACGATTGGTAAACTTTCGCTATTTTGAGGTGGCTGCGCGATTTGTGGCGATTGTGCTTTAGGTGATTGTACCGATGTAATTATTGCCGGTACAGCGGGTGCTTGCAAAATCTGTGGAGTTTGTGGCTTAGAAATATTTTGGCAAACAATAATCGATGAATGTTGTCTATTATTATGCGGTTCTGACAATTCTTTAGGTTGGGCAACATGGGGCTGCATCGTTTGTGGTAGTGCTGGTTGTTGCACTTTTTCCAAGGATTGAGGCTGATGAACATGTAATGAAGTCTGAACAGGTTGTAATTTTGATTGTGGCAGTAACATGATATTCTGACTTTGTGCGGGTTGCTGCACCGTGGGCTTAGTGGATATAACTATTTTTTGTTGTTGCATTTGCTGTTGTTGCTGGTGAATTTGTTGTTGTTGTTGTTTTAATATAGCATGTTGCTGATTAGCAAAATTATGTTGCTGCAATATCTTCTGATGTTGAAACATTTGGTGCTGTTGCAGTTGTTTTTGCTGCTGGAACATAATTTGCGAATTTTGCGAGGTTACCACTTGTTGCTGCGGTGATTGTGTATTACTGACATTCATCTTAGACTCAATCATTTTTGATGCCTGCTTATTAATTTGCTGATTGATAATCGTATTCTGTGGCAAGGTCGTAATTAACGTCTTCGGTTGCTGCTGTGCCTGTTGTGATTGCTGCCCTTGCATCTGTTGACTTGGTGTAGTTACTGGTACCACTCGTACAGTTGTTGAATATGTAACCACAGTCGGTTGTGGCATTGTTGGCTGTACTTTCGACATAATTGCATCATTCATTGAAACCGGTGGTGTTAATTTTTGGTTTTGGGATAACACTACGTTTACGGTTTTTTGTGGCTGGTTCGATCCTTGTTGTAATACTATATTAGTACCTCCAGCAGTTTTTTGAGCAATGGGCGTTAGTATTGGTGTCACTGGTACGCGATTTATCAAAATATTTGTCTGTCCTGAATTTGGCTGTGGCTGTTGTTCTTGTGCACACTGCTGTTGCGACTGTGTTGAACCACCCGTTGTCATTACAGATTGATGTGTAGATGGCGAAGATAATCTCTGCTGTACAACTACAGAATGTGGTGACATCACAGGACTAAGTTGTGGTGACATTCTCGGATTCTGCGATCGAATTATATTCGGGCTTTGTGGTGAATTCGTGCGTTTTATTGCCTCAGGACATTGGAATTGCGGTTGTTGCGGAACCTGAGTTCGTGGGCTGTGCACATGCGTCGGCTCAGCCGGCCGTGGCGATACCATAACACCAAGTGGACTATAGATAATGTGCTGCTGTTCAGGAATGGAAATTGTCGGTGGTTGCATAATGAACTGCGTATTTGTTCGACTAATATGCTGTTGTATGGTCTGAGGTTGTGTTCCACCCGCAATAGTAAATTGTTGCGGCCTAATTGTTGACAACCTTGTAGGACTGATACTTGGTTTCGACAGCGAGGATTTCGTAATCGTGATACTAGAACTTCTTACAGGTTGTACTACTTTCTGTGTGACAATGGTTGTGTTCAACGATGGCTGGGTTGTTACAATACTAGACTCAGACCTTGGTAAGCTAGGCGCTGAGGACACAACTGATGCTGTACTTGTTACTACTGAATCTGATTTTACAACCGACGCTGTAGAAGTAATCGTAATAATCTGTTGTTTAACTTCAAGCTCCTTCTGAGCAGTAGGCACTAATGGCGGACCAGTAGATTGTTTTTCAATAACTGTTCTAAGAATTTGAGTTAAATCCACATCGGGTGTCTTTGGTGGATTATTAAATTTAAACTGATTAACTGACTCTTCTTCTTGATCTTCGGTGTCAGTATCAATTCTTAGATCATTTTCAGATTGTGGTGTGTCTGGTTTTATGTCTAATTCTTCCGCATTCAGGCTTTCTAAGGCCTTTCTCATTTCCTCAGCATCTTCTTCAGGAATGACTGTCTCTACCGGGTTCGGTGGCGATGATTCCAAGTTTTCTGGTTCAGTACCGTAGCAATCATTGTAATCTTCTGCATTAGAAGTGCCAAATGATTCGCCCAATAGAGCTGCTACTGCGTCTTCGGTCTCTTCTTGTGATATGACGACCCGCGATTTCTCTTCAGTTTTCTCTTCAGATTTTGATGTTTTAAGTGCGGCAGGCGGTAGCGATAACATGGGACTTGGCTCGTCAACCTCGATTTTCGATAATTTTTCAGCATTTTCAAGTTCTTTGGAAAGCGATTCGACCGCAGATTCGTGAATTTTATTATCACCAATACCACCAAATCCAGGTATAAAATTCGATTCATGTTTCGAACGCTTATTTTCAACGTGTAATTTTGTCGGACTGGCTGAAGTCACAGGATGATCACTTGTCGATGTTATATTACTTCTTGGTGGACTATCTTCAATTAGACATGGTAAGCTAGGTGATTGCTTATTTAAATTACCACCAGATAATTCGACATTCGTATCTGGTATTTTAATCGGCAGAGGTGGTTCCTTTTTAATTGGAGTCGACGACGATATTGAAGAAGAACTGCTGTGATGATGATGATGTTCACGTTTCTGATGTTTCTCTTCTTTCGATCGTTTCTTCTTCTTTTTCTTTTCTTTGATACGATGACCATCTTGCATAGTATTATCATGTTTACTATCAGATATATTCAACACTTCGGAATTTTCATCGTTTTCCCCGGAGTATCGGAACAAATCACTCGTTACTTCGACGTTAGATGTTTTGTTCTCCGAAGATTTTTGATTTTCAGTAAGAACCGCATCGTAAGATTTACTATCACAGTCTTCCATCAATTGAGCCTCTAGTGCACGACCGGCTTCATCCAAATCCACACTATTATCATCTTCCGTATGTAGCATTGCAGCTCGAAGCTTTTCTTTCTCTTTCCGTTTCTTTTCTTTACGTTTTCGAGATTCCTCCCGATGTCGCTCTTTCTCTGCCGGAATATTAGGTTGCTCGATTGGTGGAGCTTTAAATTCATTTTCAGTAACATCACTCGGTTGACCTTTGCTGATGCCACTTTCATTTTCATTATTTTTATCTTCTTCAAACGTTTCGCACTGTTTTGCGTTTTCTTGTGCGGTTGGTTTATTTGGCGCATCGTTGGTATTCGAAACTTCAGTTGAATGATCGGAGTCTTCGTCGGTGATTGGCCCAAATATATCTTCCATTTTTTCACCTCGCTTATTTGTCGATGAAATAGAAATTGTATTTCCGCTCATCTCGTTATGTTGCTCGAAGGAGTACCCATCAGATGATTTTGGTTTTTTAGATTTCTTCATTTTTCGCTCGTCCTTACTTCGCTCTTTACTACTACTATCGTATTCTTTCTCGCGTCGCTTCTCTTTTTTGCTGCTATGTTTTTTTGTTTTTTCGATTAGCGAGACCTGCTGCTGCTCAGTTTTATTAAAATCAATACTATTTCCGCTTAGCGGAGGCGATTGAGTCTCCAGTTTATGATTTGATGATTCGTCTTGCTTTTCAATTTTTATTTCAATCGCAGGCGGTAGGCTCTTTTGCCGCTTCTGCTTTTTCTTGTGCTTTCGCCGCGTCTCTGGACTAAACAATTGATCGAACTTATCTTTTACACTCATGGTATTATTGTCACCACCGCTCATACCGATATCTGACAAATTCTCTTTCGATTCTTGTTTTATAGTCGCAGATGGATTAACAATTTTATTTTCGTCGTCACTCGAATTATTCGACTTGAGTCCCGGCTCCAATTTTATTGACTTCAATTGAACCATATCAACGTCACTCTGAGGCATATCATTCTCCGTTTTGACGCTAATATCGTTATGTTGTTTATTGGATGACTGGGTTTCTGAAGGAACGTCAGTGACGGAAGTCATCTCTTTGGATTCGTCCGATTCAGACTTTATGTGATTCGACGGTTTTTGATTACCACTGTGATATTCATCATCCGAGGTATCAAAGTGTATTCGACCTTGTGACCGACTACTTTTCCGTGATGTAATTTTACGGCGTGGCTTCGCATGTTGTATCATCGAACTATCGGATGTATCACCGCAATCATGTTCGTGTTTATATTGCAATCGAGCCAATTGATCCGCTTCTGAATCGGATGTGTTGAAATCGAGTTGTACGTGCAAATGCCGCCGTTCATTATCCTCATCCGAACTACTCGCAATAAACGATGACTTATTTGACTTGTGATTGTGACGCCGAATTCGACGTTCATGATCAAAATCGCTATCGCTATCTTCATCCCAACTGGTCGACCGTTTCTTTTCTTCTCGCTTGGCACGGCTCTGTTTAAGCTGATTGAATTTCGCCTTAATTTTTTTCTCCTCTTCCTGTTTCTGCATATTTTTACAGGAACGAGCCTTCACCTTGTCATACATCGAAATATAAGTTGGACCTTCGTCGGGTATATCAAATATGGAATGTTGACGATTATGTTTTGTTAAACTGTCTGAATCAGAATCGTCCGAACTATTCAGGAGCCGATGTATTTTTTGCTGTTGGTGTTGTAATCGTTCTTGGCTTCGATGTGAAGAACCACTTTTACGATCGGAACCACTCTTGCTATGGTGATCTTCATTATTGTTATTGTTGCGGTGAGATGATGATCCGGACGATGAGGAAGAAGATTTACGATTCTCAATATTTTTATTCGTACTGCAACTATCACTGCGACGTCGTTCCTCTGTCTGTTCGGTCAACGGTGATGAGCCCATAATATTAGTATCATCCCGCTGTTCCATTTCCCGTTGTTTCTTTTTATGCTCTTTTCGTTTTTCCTTGTTTTGTTGATGCTGCGCAAGTAGTGCCTGATCATCTTCACTCGATCTAGCATCCAAATTTTCTAAAAAATGCACGCTATCAAATTGGTCAAATTCCGATTCTTTTCTTTTCTGCTTATTATGGATTGATTTATTCTGATCGTCGATCGATAATTTTAATGACTGTTGTGGCTGTTTATCCTCGACAACCTCTTTTCGTATTAAATCGAACGTCGATAAAAGTAAATTCGATTGTTGATTATTCACAGAATTTACTTGTAAATTTTCATTCTCTTTCGATTTATTCGATGGGTTGCATGATTGTTTGTGTAACGTGCTGGACGACGACGATTTGTGTTGTTTGTGATGGGATTTTTGTTGATCCCGAGAATCTCGTCGGTCAACTACTTTTCGATGTTCATTATTCATTCTTATCCGTTTTAGTTCGTCAGCTTCGTTTGTATCACTAATACGACGTTTGGAACCAATGGTCCCGCTGCCCGAGATGCTACCACTCGAACTACTATTACGTTCACGTCGTTTTAATTGACTGAACTCATCGTTTACATAGTAGTTTTCTTTCGATTTTTCATCAATCTTCTCGTTTTCAATTTTAATTACTTCTTTTTCCTTTTCCTTCTCGGTCGGCTCTTCTTTCACCTCTTTTTCTTTTGTGATTTGTTCTTTCTCTTTAGCACTATAATTACTACTACTGCTGCTATTATTTCGTTGTGTCTGCTGCATTTGAGGTAACTCCTCTTTACTCTTTTTAGGTTTTTCTTTATCAACTTTGACGACTTCATTCTCATTAATATTCTCAGGATTCGGTGGGAGCTCTTCGTCAAATGTTTTTCTCCGATCGAGACATTCTCTTGATTTATTAATACTACAACTGTTATTACTTGGTAGTGTTTTATCATCCTTTTTAATTTGATTGTTGGCAGATTGTTTCGCGCTAGATGATGAGCACAATGACGAACTGCTACTGTTGCTGCTGCTCGTCGATTGAGTAGCAATTGGTGCTGATTTACTAATTGTTTGCGTGGTTCCTCCTGTTGATAAGTCCACCGATGAACGACGAGATTTATTACTACAAATATTTTCATTTTCACCATTATCATCTTTTAGAGAGGACGACGATGAGGAAGCGGTTGTTGTTGGTATTTTTATAGTACCTGTATTTGTACTACCAGGCACTGATGTACTTTTATTTAGAATACGCGTATTACTACTTATATTCGTTAGTGATGATGATTTCTCTGTTAAGCTAACACTTTTAGTGATTGGCATCGATCGATTTAATTGTTTCGGGGATGAGGCAACATTCGATGTTGTGACTGTTGTCACATTCGATAGGGTAGTTGTTGTTATTATTGATGAACTACTTATTATCGTACTACTGCTATTATTTGGTGGATGACTTGGAAACGGATATTGTAATCCTTTTGGTATAACTACACAATTTTTTATTGTACTATTAACGACATTTGGTGAAGGGGACGGTGAATTATACGGGGATATTGGTTGTGGACTATTCATGGGAGACGACGTCGTTGTATGATGTCCGCCAACCAATCGCTGTGGCAAATGTGTTTGATTAATTGACGACGCGGTAGTCGTAGTAATCGGTGGTTTAGTATTCATCCCTACAGAGGTTGGTGTAGGTGTTGAGGTGGTGATCAAACTTGATGATACCCCAATACTCACAACACATCCACCCGATGCTATTGACGAGGTCAAATTGGTCACCGACCGTGAGAAACTCGTAAATTCACGCGGCTCATATTTATCCCCTATATTTTCGAGCCGCTTTAAATCATCATCGAATATCGATTTTTTGGCCAGCACAGATTTTAATATATCACTTGGCTGCTCGTTCTCCAAATCGAAAAATTTATGTCGCAAATAAAGCGACGATGTCGCAGAATTTGGTTCTGGATGCGACGATGATGATAGTGACGATGATGATCCTTGTAATACGTTATTTACATTTGTTAGGCTACTACCACGATTTGTATTATTTCCAGCCCACCGTTCAAACATTTCGTCTAACGTTTTAATTCGTTCCTCTAATGAAGGGCTACCGGTTGGAGCCATTTCTGAATCACTCGAATTTGAACTTAACGAAGGCGCACGAGATGGACTGGAGGGCGGTTGTTCAATCCCACTACCAAGACCGCTACTAACACCACCACCCACAGTGCTGACATTACTATTAAGTTGTGTTATATTTAGAGGAGGTAAAACTTTTGGACTCGATTGGTTATTACTACTACTATTATTACTTAGATGATGATGGTGGTGGTGGTGATGATGCGGATGATGATGATGGTGGTGATGAGGTGGGGGACTCGATAAAGTGAGACTATTTAGACTAGCTTGATGATTACTATGTTGTAAACTTGAAGAGGATGACGACGATGCTGAGGAATGATGTGCTGACGACGGTGCTCCTACAATCCCACCGTTTCCTCCTCCTCCTCCAGCGATACCGGCACCTGTAGATGATACTGACACAAGTAATGATGATGTACTGCTGCCACTCGATAATATTGAACCAGTATATAAACGATTTTGAAACATTTGCAATGCAAATTTTGGCAATGGCAAACTTAATGGTTCAATATTTGGAATCCGATCACGTGCCGTTGGTATTCGCCTTGGTTCGGTTGGTATTATAAGTGTAATATTTTCTGGCCGTTCATCACATAGCGGCGTACCGGGCCGTGAGCCATCAGCACTCTCCCCGCCAGATGCTTCATGTGAATGATGCGAGTGTAACTGGTGTCCTCGACCTCGTGACGAATGATGATATTCCGTTTCAGATACTATCGAAGTTTTTCGCCTTTTACACATATTATGATGTGATGATGGATAAACATTCAATAAGCTATGATCATCGCATCGACGTGATAATAATAAATTATCTGTGGACGGTCTACGACTATTATTATTATTATTATTATTACTATTAATGTTACTATTTGTATTACTACTATTAATTGTATTACTATTTGTATTACTACTTAAAAATTTTTGACCACTACTACATTCGGACAATCGTCGTATTTCAACACTTTTACGATGAATATGATCAATACTTAATTGAGTTAACAATAATAGATTAGACGAAGAAGAAGAATCACAGATTGAGTCACTGTTGTTATTACTATTACTTAAACTTAATTGATTAACCACACTATTATTTTGTACATTTATTGTATCTATTACATTCCCAATATTGGTAGATTGTTGCATTCCACTACTAACACTGTTATTAACGCAATCACCACCGACAATAGCCCCCCGACTACTTTGTAGTAATAACGGTGGTCCTGTTATCGTTTGATTTGGATTATCAAATTTAATTCTTTTCTTAGGACTAAATAACTGTTCATCGCTACTCGAAGATGGGCATTCCTCCAATTGTTCTAACAAATGCGAGCGTTCTTTTTGCAAATGCCGAATATCACCTGGAGATTGAAACGGGAAATTATTATGATTAGATAAAATTTTTGTTTTATCATCATTTAACGGATTCCCACCTGGACTTTTTTCAGTTCTCCGTCGAAGCGGTACCGCAGACAAAGGTGTTGGTCCAGCTGCTAACATTGTCGTTGGTGTTGTCGGTGTAGCGTTTAAAATTTCAGGTTCAACTATACTTAAACGATTCGATGCGGACAATGGATTGATTGCTATCGGCACTTGGCCAACAACCAGCGGTGGTGGTGATTCAACCAAACGATCCTTATGATAAACTGTGGCAGATGGTACGACAGCTGCCGCCTCATGATCATAGATTTCATCGTGCGATGCACCAGAACCCTGACTATATTCATCATAACTTTTAAATCGCCTGCCATCGGTTGCAGGAAATTCAAGTCCCACATTATCATAATAGTCGGCGGGATATCGCACAACTCGTGACGTCCTGGACGGCCCTCTTGGCGTATTACCACCCGAATTACTTGGTGATGCAGCTCCACTGGAACTTATATTACTGTGCCGACTAAATGATGAGGTTCGCGATCTCGATGGTGTATCGTATCTACTATATCGTGCGCCAGGCACCGAAACAGTGGTTTCAAATCCACGAGTTGAAACTTCTCGCACCGTTTCGAAACCAAGCGACCGATCACGTTCCAATGGTTTATCTAATTTCTCATAAAACGCCTCCTGACACTCGCGCGAAGCAAAATCAACTTGCAACTTCCTCCCCCGTAGAGTTATTCCCCTCATCTCTTTAACAGCCGTTTGCGCGTATTGTATTTGCTCAAAAAATACTAACGCTAGTTTTCGATCGCGATCGATAGCCACCTGGGACACGGGGCCAAATCGATTAAATTGTGTCGTCAAATAATTTTCACTAACCGAATCCGAAATTCCGTCAATCCAGACACAATTTGTTGGCATAGATTTGCCGAAGCCTAATTTTATGCGATTATTGCCCAGATGCTCTCCATCCATTTTTCTCATTGCTTTAACAACCGATATTATATCGGAATACTGGCAAAATGCATAAGCTGTAACACCCTGTTTTTTAATATCTATTTCAATTATTTCACCAAAACATTCAAAATGTTTTCGTAAATCGTTTGCCGTTATATCTTTTTCTAAATTACCAATAAATAATGTTCGCGTTGATTTTGGATGATATTCGTCAAGTTCTGCTTCATAGGGACGAAATTCATTATCATCTACGTCATAACCCTGATATGGTTCGACTTCTATTTTACATCCAAAAAATAATTTATCATGTGATACTTCTAAAGCTTTTTCTACGTCGTCCGGTTTTTTAAAACATACAAGCGCATAACGATCGGTACTTTGGCCAACCACTTTAACCCATGTCACTTTACCGTGTTTTTTGTATTCGTGAAATAAACCATCCTTTAGTGATGTATCTGACGATCGGGCTGGTAAATTTCTAACACATATAGCTAATGGTCGATTATCTTCGGAATGCACAACCGGATTTGGATTTGATGTATTTGGTGTTGGTGCTGATACAGCAGATTGTATATTACGTGAACGCGATGGTGGATCTGTTCCACTATTTGGACTACCACTTTCGTTTGAATTTGATGTTGTACTATTTGTTGAACTACAGCTACTTGGACTACGTGAATGTGATCGAGAAGAATCACCACTTTCACCGCCGCACGATGGAGGCGATTCGCTACCAGATCGTAATAAGATCTTTTTATTTATTCGTTTATTACTAGACTTTTTTATCGTTAATATATCATCATTATTTGAATTTCGTCGCTCTAAACCAACATCATAGCCGGAATCGGGCGTTACAACAGCACTAGCAACATTACCATACACATTACGTGATGATGTAGTTGTTGATGATGTACCACTATCATACCAAGTACTCGACGGTGTTACTCTATGATGTCCTACTTGATTTGTTCTGAAACCAATAGAAAAACAATAGCAAAATCAAAAAAATGCGCTTAAAATTATCTGACGAATAAACCTAAATTAAAATTATAATATTTTACATAATTATTTGGTTCGTTGCTTTTGCTTCTTGTTAGTAGTTTACATTAAACACATTTATTTTTCATTAAACACATTTAACATGAACTTTTTATTTTTTATTATTACTATTTTTTTGTGAAAAATCATAAAACAATAGAAAAATCTCACCTATCTACAATTGATGCTGAATATGGACCATTTCGATATAATCGATCTCTCGTTCGCCCCCTTACATCACCCGAGTGATGGTAATTATTTGGTCGCCTAATATATTGTTCTTGATCACCACTAACACTAGATCTTGCGGTATTACGCTCGTAGAAATTATTTCTATCGAATCCAGATGGTGAATGATCGTCCGATGATCTGCCAATAACAAAAAACAAAAAGAAAACAAAATAAACAAAACAAACATAACCAAACGGATTTACATATTTGAAATTTATCAAAAAAAAAAAAAATAAATAAATGAGAGATCGATATAAACTTAAGATTTTCAAAATTGGTTGTGTAATTTAAAATAAGATAATTTGAAATTGAGTAGCAATTTCAACTAAACCCCAGAATGATATGCCTAACAGTTTCCAACTATTTAGTTTGTTTTGGGGACCGCCCCAATTGGTATTACTACTAGCCCTGTTTGGTTAAACAAATAAATTTACTTGGGGGTCCAAATTTTACTAAGTTGGAGAAATGAATATCACCGAAATGCAAGTGTTGCCCGTTTAAATTTAGTGTAAGAAATTATACATTTTTATTCTCAATTTTAATAGCAACACATGAATGAAATAGTGATCCTTACATTTCAGTGATAAAATCCATGAGCAAAATGATAACCGTGTAAATGTAAATTATATTAGTAAATTCATTCTCAACAATAAATATTATATAGTATTTTTTGTATATATAAGACAATTAAAAGTTTTTCAGCAAAATACAAATTAATCAACATAATCAAGCATAAACAATAAAAATATAAATTAATGTTAAAGGAAAAATTATTAGTTATTATATTATTGTATGTAGTTAGCAATAGCCATCTAGTTATATTATTAAATTGTAAATAAAATAATTATATGTAGAGGGGATAAATAATATTACAAAAATACATATTTACTTACTGTATTTGAACGATATATTGAGAGAAATAATCATAAAACTATTTTCAAAACAAAGTGATTTTCCGTTTTTCTCAATAAAAATATTAACAAAATAAAATTTTTATATATCATCATAACAAAACGACCATTCCAAACAATATATAATAGTTTTCTTATATACACATAGACTTTTCATATATAAGAAAATTCAGTACACAAATATGTATGTAAAATAATAAGAAAGGTATTTTGGCCAACGTCTTTCATGGATTTTTATTTTTCAAAACCAAGCATATATATATATATATATACGAGAGAAGATCATAATTGTAACTTAAAATATAAATAACCAAACTAGGATAATTTAAGGATTTTTCAGATTTTAAAAATCGCGTTTCTTTTATACAAAAAAAAAAAAAAAAAAAAGGTTTGAATGAAATTCTTACCCATGATTAGGTGCAAATCTTGTAATACAATTACTAGTCGAATACTGTTGAGTTTGACCAATATTGACCGATTGTAGGATACTATTATTACCATTGTTAATATTATTATTTAAACTATTGCTTGTGCTTGCTGACGAAGAATTTATTTGACTATTACTATTACTATTATTGTTATTTAATCCACCGTTACCACTTGCATTGCCGCCACCACATGACGACAACGACATTATAACGTTACTATTTTTATTTCCCCGTCCAATAAGCGTCGTTGTAGTCGGCGAAGATGGTTCATAATATTCGGTTGTTAAAATTCTATCATCAAATTTATGTTCCGCGTTATGTGCTTTTGATGCCGATTTAATATCCATAAATGATACAGTAGCACATACATGATAATGGGAATTAATATTGACGTTATTTGTCGATGGTCTAATAGACTTTCCATCATTTGGGAATAGGGTGATGGAATTATTCGATGTATTCTTAGAAATAGATGGACAATTTCCCGAATTACTACTAACACTATTAATGTTATTACAGCTATTAATATTATTATTGTTGTTATTATGATGTACGGTTGCTTGTCCAGCACCACCCAACAACATTTCATTGTATTTTGCACCACCATTAATTTGTTGCTGCAGATGATGGTTAAAATTATGAATATGATCATCATTATTATGATGTTGGCTATCACTAGCTTGTTCTTTATTTTGTCCTCCACATGTCGACGTCGTCGTCGCTGGTGCTGATATTGGATTGGATAAAAGCGTAAGGCTATTATTGTTCGGTTGTGATGTTCTGTAGGCTCCTGATTGACTTGTCCCTGTTGTTGATAATATCTTGACACTTTGAACACGGCCATATCTGGAAACGAATTTTCTTATATTTTTCTCCTCTTTTTGGTATTTTGTTTTTTTTTTATTTTATTTTTTTACTACTTTTCTAATTTAAAACAAATCTAACTAATACTTGTATTTTTTCTTATAAATTAAGATTGGGAAATCATTGCAGCTATTTCTAAAAAATCTCATTTTAAAAACTATATTCCGGTTTCTTGACGAACAAATCATTCACATAGTTATTATAAAGCATGCCCATTTTATTTTGTAAGATTATAAAGAAATTAGATTGAAATTTTTTTTAATTACCGCAATGTTTTCTCGGTCACATTAATAACAATAAAATAATAATAATAACCAAAATAAAATAAAGTTCTAGTAGCAAATTAACTACACTACCCCCCAAATTAATAAACAAAAATCAATTCAAAACTAGTTCCTAAAAAAATAATAATTCCATTCATCATAATAATATAAAATAAAAATAACTACTTTAAAAAGCATCAATATAGTAAGCTCTTGGATGTGAGAAAAATAAAATTGTGTAAGGTAAAATAAACAACTGGAACATAAGTAAAAATATTCTTAGAAATTAAATTATATTTAAAAACGTATTACGAGATTCACGGGCGACGGAAAAATATCATTCAAATAGTTTTATTTCTGACACAAATCGAGGGATTGCTTAGTAAGAAACCGGGAATTGTAGATAAACTATTATTTTCGTAACCACAGTTTACAAAACCTCCAAATTTAAGATACATAATGCTGAAAATTTTAACGGCTCTGCTTTGTATTAGCAATATTGGACATATGAAAAATTTGAAATAATTTGATCCAGTTAATTCAACAAATCTCCTGTCGAATATACTATAGACTTGTTTGACTTTTATGGAAGGCTTTCGTTCAAACCGGCAATTCATTCGAATAAGTAAAATGAATCTACAATAAGCCTGCTCGAGAGGAAACTTCTTGTAGACTTTGAAATACGCCAGTCTGCACAAAATAAATAACGAATTGGCCAGCAGGCAACGAGGAGACTAACAAAAGTTCGCTTAGTTGGTAATTCTTAAATCTTTAAAAAAAAAAAACAAAAATACCAAATCCTTTGCAATTGTTTTATGAGCTTTTTTAAAAATTTCATAACGATCGGTTAAAATGGAGACGAGAAAACGTAAAATCTCGAAATTCCATCACCAATGCAAACGCTACGTGATTCTTTTCGATTTTCGAAGTAAACTAAAGCCAATACAAATATTCACTGATGCCAAATTGCATATGGAACGATTGCACCGACTCTACAGACTATTTCCAAGTGGTTCCGAAAATTCCAGACGGGACATTTTTCTATAGAGGACGAGCCCCGAGAAGGTCGACCAAAATCTTCCACTGATGATGCCTTTGTGGCTCTGGTGAAGTTCAAAGTTGACGAAGATACATGATTGACACAAGAAATTATTGCTGATGAATTGGCCTTGAATGCCATGGCTGTATCGCGAATATTAAGTAATCATTTGAAATCCACGAGGAAATTTGCTCGACGGGTTCCATGAATTTTAAATAAGACCCAAAAAATGGCTGGAGTGCATTTTGTTAGATTTTTCTTAAATAAATTCGAAAATGGGCAGTCTTATATCTTTAGTAAATTTGTCACTGGTGACGAATCTTGGTTCTATACTTAAGTACGATCCGGAAACGAAACAACAGTCCATGGTATGGAGCCAAACAGGAGCAAACCTACCCGTGAAAGCTAAGCAACAAAAATCAGCAACAAAAGTAATGATGTCAGTTTACGTCACCCGATCAAAAAATATAACTGCTATTTGATTGGAAAAGGGTCAGACGGTAACTGCAAAATGGTATACCGAAGACTTTTTACCATAAGTTTTCAAAAATTTGTTGGAAAACAGGAAGAAAAAGGATTTGCGGCACTACTTTTTACATCATGACAACGCGCCAGCTCACACTGCTAAAATAACGAGTAACTCTTTTGCGATCTCTGGCATCGAAGAAATACGACCAGCACCATATTCCCTAGATATAGCACCTTGTGATTTCTGGTTATTTCCAAAAATTTTAAAAAAATTAAGGGAAAAGGCTTTTAACAGTAACACGATCATAATTTATGCGGTTAATGCTGAAATAAGCTTAAAAAGCAAGATTTTGGAGAGTGTTTTGAGAAGTGGATCTACAGGCTTAAGAAATGCATTGAAATCAATGGCGATTATGTAGAGTAGATAAAAAATAAGTACGAGAAAGAATAAGTACGAGAAAAAAAAATTTTGTTTTTTTTTCTGGTTAACTAAGCGAACTTTTGTCAGTCTCCTCGTAAGTACAAATTCACAATAAGTGACTGCTTTTAAATCGAATAGCTTAAGAAATAATAACTGAAAAGAATGGAAAAAGTAGAAAATTTTTGCGGAATTGAAGCGAATATAAAGGAATTTGATTACGAATCAAATTGGTGATTATTTCACTAATCATGATGCCAACAGTTGGCGGACCGGAAAGCATTCAATGACTATATTTATAATGTCTAGGAAAGATTTTTGTAAAAATCTGTTTCATAATTATACAGTTTCTCCATTCTATCGCCATCAAACTTTCTGATAATTTAAAGAGGCGAACGGACAATTATGTATTATCGTTCCGAGGGCGTATTTACTGACGAAGAAGACATCATCTGCTCTTCGATAAGACATCTGAGCAATACTTAATTTCTATTGTAAATAATGTTCTTCTCGCATAATTTCGTACAAAAGTGAAGAAACCTGTAGATGAACTAAGTTTTTTGATTTAATACTAAGTATGGTCAGATTGTGTTGGTATGATCTTTGCAAACAAAAGAAATGAATTTAAAATATCATCCTCCTAGGTATAAGACCAAATCAAAATCGAACGCCAAATTTCAAAATCTACTACAAATATTAGAAATTTAAATATTTTTTTAAAATGTTTAGAACCATAAAAAACCGAAATCTATTTGATAAAGCTAAAGCTCGAATGCAGCGACAGTAACCCGAAACATAAGAGAATGAATGCTATTTACCTGTTGTTCATAGTTTCAGGATTTACAAATTTAATCAACAAGAATACATTAAAATTCCTAACTTCCTATTTTGTTTGTTCCTTTTCTTAAACAAAGTATTTACTAATCATTTTAGAGGTTTATACCAATTCTGTGGAAGGAAACTGCACTCCGTTTATTTACCACTGGTTGTTGCTACCAACTTAAAGAGGTGACCATTACAATGGCGGAAAAATACTCGATTATTGCTATTTTCTGTATACCTACTTTGAGATGATGAATCAAACTTTCAGATTCATAATTTTCGAACTACTGACTTCTAACTTTATAGTTAACTTAATATTTTGTAATAAAACAAATGGGTACTTTTTACCAACAAATTCTTTGATTTCTTATTAACATTTATATTATGGCCAATCTGTAAAACTGTTTTATTTATTTCAATCTTTTTATTTTTCCCTAGAAGTTTTTTTTATAAGGTCAATGTGCAATTGAATGTGGAAACGGAGGCAATCATCTTAAAGTAAAAACGAAAAAAAAACATTTTAATAACAAAAATAAAATACATTCATACATAAATAAACAAACATCTAAGCATGATGGAGATATAAAAGATTTCATTGATAAGCAGACATGCGCTCAGTAGCAGCACCATTCACAAACCATCAAATAAAATGTAGAAATAAAATGCAATCAACTAATTTAAAAGTGCACAAATTAATGTATCTTTTTATTCGACCCCGTGAATCCCGAAATCTATTCTGATTAATCAGTGCTGTATAAATACATTAAAATTTAGCCACTAGAACTGCGAATGCAAAATCCCAAACACAAAAGAATTTCATTTTGATCCAGTCACTCAAAAAATATAATTTTTATTAGACTTGAAATTGAAATCACTTGCTTTGTACGCTAACCAAAATATATAATGGGAAAAAGCCAAAGGTTACCACACAATGGCCACAGCAATAAAAAAGCTTTCGACCCGGGAAAATAAATATCCCAAAATTATCTATTGTGTACTGTAAACTTATATAAATAAATAAATAAAAATTATATATATATATATATATATATATATATATATATATATATATATATATATATATATATATATATATATATATATATACATATATAAAATGTATTTATATAATAAGTATGTAACTTGGAACATGCGCACATCTTCTTTTACAAAAATTTCTTATATTTTATCCAGGAATTTCATTGGAATTTTCGTGTTTTATTTAAAACGACGGGCGTGTTGAAGTATTGCCGTTTTTTAAATTTTGTTTAACCATACAGGTACAGTTGTACATTTATATGTCTAGTACAAAAACGTGACACATACATTTATTAAGAAAAGAGTTAGGGTATAAGGCACCATAAAACTAAGAATGATGTACATATGTACGTAGGTATACTTTAGTTAAGAAAAAATTGTTAATTCAATTTTTTTAACGAGAAGCGTTTTAAATACATATTATTTTTCTATAATAAATCCTTAAAAATTTGAAGTTTTAAACAAACGCCAAAATGAAAATTAATTTTCTTTCGATTGTATCGTATACCATGATAATTTATCGTCGTTTTGCTGTGTTTTTACATATATTTCACAAACATCAAATTAAGTATGGGTTAAAACACAAAAATAAATTATTCCAACAACAAAAAAACTGAAAAACTAACACAATCCAAAATGGGAAAATCAATATCAGGGATAAAAATGTACAGAAGCAAAGCCAACTAAAAGGCATTGGGACGAATAAAAATGTACGCAGTATTTAGAATTAAATATATGCCACTCAAACTATTTGTGGATTCATTTATACATCGTACAGTGGAACTTGAGTACAAAATCTGCCTAAAAATGTTAATTTTCATCTCCAATAAATTCTATTTATATAATAAACTACAAAAAGGAAGACAATTTTACACGAAGCATAAAACACCTTGGGTTGCGTAATGTGCAAATTTTTTTTTTTTTTGCTGGCAGAATGACGTACATATATGAAACATTGGTTTGTCAGGTCGAGTGACATTCGTTTTCTGTTTACAGGTTATATTATACATTCTTAATCAGCAAAAGAAAAATCGAGAGACAATTTCGATCGATAAATTGCGTTACACAAGAAATAAGAATCGAATGAAAAGAACATTTTTTGGAAACATGACACAGTGTATTTTTTATGTGTATGTTGCTCGCAGCCAACAAATTAGAAATATGCATGATTAAACGCGTTTCTGAATAATTATAAAACCATAAACTTACTATAGGTTCTTCAATTAATCAAAATTTTAACGTAACAAATCCTTAAGCGTACTTTTTTATAGCAATTTGCCTATCAATATTACACTTTCATTTCCGAATATTTCCACTAACTACTTCGTAAATGGTGGTGGTTACGTATTCACCTCGATCGATTGCGAGGAAACCAATTGCGCAAATGTAACTCTATGAATTTGAAGGTGTACAGATCGAGATTTCGGGTATAATCAACCTAGTCATTTCTCTCAAGGAATACGTGAATCTTATTAACAGAAACTAACCTAGCATCCATGATTGAGAGCAATTATTTATGTGAAAGTGTATTATAGCATTTAAACATTATTAAGAATGAAAATGGAAATGGCTTTCTGACAGCAATTTGCAAGATTTACAACGAATTGCTCTCTTACAAAACAATATTGCTTTTGATGAATCTAAGAAGCAAAAACTGGCAAAATTTTTTTTACGGTGATTTGAAAATAAATATGTTCATTCTCTCTCTCTCTCTGGCACTATATCCCATCAAGGGATTTGGCCGCCTCGAATGAGATTTCATAATCGTATTTTTATTTCGGATAATGAGTCATTAAATCATTGATCCTAAAGCAGCCGTGAAATTTTTTCATTGTCATCACCGGGAATCGAACCCGAGACCTCCGATCGCTGGAGCAAGCATCCTGACCTCTTTGCCATCGGGGGGCAAATATGTTCATTAATAAAATAAAACAATTGCAATATTTTTTGAATGATGAATAGTTGCAAGTCAGTGGCATGGAAAGTAAATTAAAAAGCGAACTTATTTGATTTCCCTGCCACTTTTTGCAAGGTTTATGACACAAAATTATCATTTTCCCCCTGAGAGTCAAATAATCATTTCTAATGATTGTCCAGATTTTGTTCAAAAGAACATTTAATAAAACTCGATTTTATTGTACTATTAGCATGGTAATACTCTGGACTAAGGGGTAGAGATCCCGGGATATCCCGAAAATATTCAAGAAATAAGCAAAAATTGCAACAAATATAATGAAAAACGAACTTGCTAGAGGCATGATACAACCGTCCAACTGCGGCGGGAACGAGAAAACTGAGAAAGCCTCTCGGTACTTAACCGAGATAACGCTCCGGAAACAGACGACACATAAAAGGACGCTCGAAAAATTTAATTTGATTGCGACGAGGACTAATAAAGATTGTAGAGGTTTTTCTGAACCTGCAATTAGGAGGAGGAGGAAGTGGAAGAGACTATAGTTCGCATTCTCTGTTCCTATTCCTAGCCAACATAAGCACACAAAATGTTGAATATTATTTGGGTAATTATATTTATTGTACATACTAATATAATAATAACTTTTATCTTAATTATAGGATTTTGGGATATTGTAAGTGGTAATTTCGATTGCTGACCAACTGGAAGCAAGTAGTTTTTTTAAAATTGTGATTTCCTGTATCATTTATTATATATTTACTAACATTTTTACTAACTAATTGATCAGTTAGGTGTTTATAACCGAGTCAATATACTAATAATCCTGCCCTATCCTCCTTCCGGGACCGGCTTTATCCGGAACAATTCTCTATACACCATAACCAATCAATAAATCAAAATAACTACATAAAGTGCACACTCACCAAAACTCCTGACGTGAGATATTACATAACTTATCAATTACTGTTATATTACGCCAGGCTACAGTAAGTCGTATTAGCACCAATTTGTAGGAATCATAGTTCTCGTTCAGTCAACAATATCTCCATTTGGATCTGAGGATACCAGTTCGAATGCCATATAGAGCGTTTTAGGGATTTATTCTTAAAACAGAAATATACTAGTCTTAAGTCCTCGTTTAGTTTAACAAAGAACCGTATAGAGGTCAAAATTGAACCAAAAGGGTTTGACGTTATACACAAAAATTCATAAAACAAAACTCTCAATTATATTTAGACATTTTAAAATTTGTAAAAAAAAAATTTTTAAAGATTAGAAACCATAACGTTGTAAAGCATAGTGGTTTAAGGAGACTAGTATAATTAAAAACGAATTTTTGAATAATTGTATCGTTTTAAAGCGAGGCGTACGGGAACCTAATTTCCAATTTCAAATAATATAAATGAAACATATTTTTTATAGACTGGTTTAAAAGGGTGAGACCTCATATGTGTTACAGCATGTCAAAGGGAAAATGGTTTTAATAATTTTTATTTTCGTTTGTATCGACAAGTAAATCTTTGATGTGCATGTGATATCACTCGGCCTTTTAATGTTGAACATTTTTTAGATTGATTACTTCTGGCGCTATTTGCTATGAAAGTATTTATCTAGCTCAACATTGTTTCTCGAAACAGGTTCGCTATTGCATGGGGATATCAGACACGTTTATCAATTGGGTTGTTCTAAATTCTATTCAACGACTTGCTTATGTACCAATTATGTAAAAAGCCTTCCGCGTTGTCCTATCTTCCGTTTGTGCTGTCACTTCTCGTAAACCTTGATTTTTTGATTGATTGAGCTATGCGGAATACTTTCAATCTGTTCTAGACAGGATGCTGCGGAAGGTACATAAAATAATATTTGAGTATGCAGTGGGCTGAATTGGAGTTTTAACAAATTTTAGTTTTGGGGAAGCTGAATTTGACTGGATCATCTCTTAGTGGGTTAAGACCAAGTTTGGTTCAGCTATGGTGATGAAGGAACTGGACAATTTCTTGTCCGGTTATTTTCAGATTTATGTTGTAGAAAAATCCATAACTTCATCCGTTTTATGTATGGATTTCGATTCAGCTCAAAATACCAGATTCGAACATAAGTAGTTAAGAAATTGTCTAGCACTGCCGAATTCCAGAGTTTCTCTAAAATCCATTTTTAAATCCCCACCCACCCAAATCGAATTGTAGAACTTCATCAAAATGACACGTTAAAATCCCAATACAAGTTGACCTTTTTTTATTAGTAGCTTGGCCCAGCTCTACAAACTTAGTTGGAAGGTTATCAGTTGGGAAACGGCCTCGCATTCATTATAGCCGAATCCCAAAATTTCATCAAATTCGGCTTTGCATCCCGAATTTGATCTTCATTTGAGATGGCCTAGTCCCATTAAGCATTATATTAGAGTACCTATCCAATTCTGTATACCATATTTGACAGTAATTTGAGTAATTGGAGGAGTGATAAGGGTCCATTGAGCATGGCATAATGTGTCCTGTGCAGTATAATTATACTTTCTCATTAAACGAATATTCTTTGGTGATCAAAATTAAAAAAACATGTGAAATTTTTGCGAAATAAGCTAAATTTATTTGAAACATCCAATCCGGTAGTTAATCTGGCATTGAATAACATTGATACTTTAACGGAAACCATAGCCTTTGGAATGCCTCACATATTTTTCGTTAAATACTAATAGATTTTAGAGTAATTTTTAATATACATATGTAATTTAAATAACTATGGTTTCAGAAAATTCTATTGTTGAGAAATTGCGAGGGTCAAATTAATAAATGTTTGTATTATTTAAAAATATTAATTTAGAATTAAATTTCAGGAAATCTACAGATGTTTGTGAAACAATATTTCTTTGAAATATTAATTGTTGACTGTGTAGTTTAGAATTGTGTTACTAACTATCGACTTTATCTAGGTGGGCCGATTCAATCATGCACGTGAAATAATAATATTTTTTTCTCAGGTTGCTGATTTATAGAAGCAATTGATGAAGACATTGAAGACCAATACCATCGTTATCCATTAAACCTATTAAGCCTTCCTCTAATAGATTATAGAAGATTAGAATTGTAGTGTGCGGTACGATCGCTAGGTATCTGAAACCGGATCGTTCCGTCCCAAATAAAAAAAAAACTTTGGCTGTAGGAATAGGCCCGGCGCTATCCGGGACACTTGTCAAGTACTTGGTCTTACAGTCCAATCAATCAGTCAATTGAATCGTTTTACAGCGAGGAAAAATCTAAACAACCGCCTTCCTAGCTTTATTTAAACCAACCCCAAAAAAACACTGTGAGGATACAAATTCAATCCAATTGATGGCAAGCCCTTACCTGGTATTGTTTTGAAAAATCTTAGAACACAAGGATTTATAATAAAATCGTAATGATGGTACAAATAAATCTAGTAGTCTTAGAAATCAAATAATGGAAATACACCCATCCCCCGATTTACATGGTACATTTTTTACACGATTTGGCTTTACCACGGTTTGAAAAAACAAAATAACAATTATTATATCGCTTTTCCAGCCCGCGATTACACTTGTGTACGTATTAATCGTGTACGAAAGAGAAACATGAAAAAAAACGCTATTACAAACTACGGTTATTAACATACACGTTTGCGTATAGTGGACTTAAATTGAAGCATAAAACAAATTTTTTTTCTGGCCGGGTAAGGGATATTTTTAATTTTTATTTGTTATTTTTAATTTATTCTATATATTTTATATTAAAATAAATGAAGTATTATACACCGTTTAAACAATAATTTAGGAATTTTATTGTATTTTTTCGATTTATACGGTTTTCATACAAAAATCGCATTTTCGATTTAGACGCGTTATTTTCGGATTTACACGGTTTTCTGCGGAAACAATCTACCCTGTAAATCGGGGGATGGGTGTAGGAATGACATTTAACACAAACAAGCTGCAATACACAATAGAACATAAGTAATTTCAAAGGTGAAATTGACAACAATTTTACTCGTAAATAATGAATCAAAAACTAAGTTGAAATGATGTTACAACATCAACATCCCAGCCCTGCTGAATGATATAAAACGCGTTTATTCTTAAAAAAACGAGAAGAAAGTGGCATAAAGTAAAAATCTTAACCATTAGTTTGAACAGGTTAGAAGCTTTAACAAATCTAGATTGAAATTATCCCATCCCATTGACAATATATCCGTGAATTACACAGTTGAAAATGATTTTTTATTTATGTATTTTGTGCTTTCCCTGTTACGCTTATGAATCATTTTTTCGATAAACTGATGTATATAATCCATCCCGCATCCTCGTGGTATCAGACAATTTTTTCTGTGAGTTTTAGCTATAAACAATTTTAACTATTTGAAATAAATTTATAAATATATAATATCCTAACTTTAAATTGATTTAAGACAAATTCAGTTGATATTATTTTATCTTAATACAACACTAAAAACGCCTAAAATCTGAACTACCAAATCGTGGATAAATGAGACGCGTGAATACATACGCGGTTCACCACATGACACAACAAACAACAGATTACAGCCAGTTACTTACACAGGTTTTGTCGTGCCATTATTATTCCATTTCTCATAAAAGATGAGATAAATATGTACAAATAGTGAACATGAGAATAACCAGTTTGATTAAATTCATCAAGACGATCATCTTTTATAATATAAATAATATATGTAATTATCTCACAAAAAACAACTAAACTTTTCTTAATAAGATAGATACGGTGCCTGGCACAATATTCCCATAACACCAATAGTACTAGTTGATAAAGAAGCCTGAACCGATGTTTCTCAACTCAAATATTCATCATATGATCAAGTAAAAAGACAGTGATTACGATTTAGCAACAGCATACAAATATATAGACAATCATGAGCAACTTAACCCATTAAGGATTTTATTTATTTATTTATATTTAAATATTTTGAAAAGTTTTTGTTTACCAGGTCAATAAACTTACGTTACTATGAAAGATGAATACATGTATATGTACCTCGAAATACATAGTCTTTACAACAACATGTTGTGTTTCTTTCTCTTTCCTCAATTTTGAATGCATAGGAAAAAATTATTAAAACTGTGTTTCTCTTAAGACGAGATTGTATAATAAATAAGTTAATATACTTATTGATGAAAAATAAGGCAAAATATTGCCATTAAGAAAGTTTTATGCGTGTGCTTTGTGTGCTGTAAATTGGGACTTAATTTTTATTTGTCATTAAAATTAAAACGAATTTCTTCCGTCAGTTTTCTCCTCAATACACATTTTCTAAAGATATTGGTGACCTATTCAATATACCTATAGAAAGAAAATAGTGCTTGTATTTTTCGATAAATGGCGGTTCCGAAAAATTTATATAAATTTCATCTTTAAATGTGTATTTAAAAACTACAAAAGCTATAATAACATAACTGCTTTTATGACACACTTCTGCAATGAATACAGAATATGTATATACATTTTATGTATGTATGATATGGATGGTATATATGAGATTTCT
This sequence comes from Nephrotoma appendiculata, assembly GCA_947310385.1. Lineage (NCBI taxonomy): Eukaryota > Metazoa > Arthropoda > Insecta > Diptera > Tipulidae > Nephrotoma > Nephrotoma appendiculata. The sequence continues at coordinate 8,673,830 of OX371224.1, read as the reverse complement.
GTTTTGCGCACTGCACAATCAAATTTATAAGTACATATATATGCATACTCTATTACACAGAGAGACATTTGAGGCAAAAATATGGCAACTCTGACAAAAGTCGCATAACTGAAGTCCATCTCTCCCTGTGTCTTGCATCTATACAATTACACCTTACATCTACGATTACATTAACCGCCATCAATGATTGATTGTTACAATGCGCAAAACCACGAAATTATCAATCCGTCCAACACTTCAAATCAAATCACCAACCACCCCCCTCGTCCTCCCCTCCCCCTTTCTTCGGCGCACAATGAAATAAAAACACAAGAAGACAGAGCAAACAAATAATAAAATATTACAATACAGACACAAAAAATCATTTTATTTTGCGCATTTCGTTTGTAAACGTTGAATTGAACAGACGTTATTGTAAGCGCGGCTGTAGAACGTTTTATTAATTAATTTTGTTGGAGAAAATAAAAAATACACTGCGCAATAAAAAACACAATTCCAGTTATACTATAAGTATATTGTACTATTTTTTATTTATTAATAATGTTTTGTAGTTGTTGTGTTACATTGGAAAGTTATCTCGTTCTGTTTTTGTAATTTAATTTAATTTCAAAGATTTTTTTATATATTTTAGTACTTATATATATATATATATATATATATATATATATATATATATATATATATATATATATATATATATATATAAATATATATATATATATATATATATATATATATATATATATATATATATATATATATATATATATGTATATATATATTTATATATATTATTTATTATATATATCTTGTAAATAGAAGTATAAAGTTGTATGTAACGAATTAAAATTAGGACGTGCCATGCGCACTTTATCTTTAACATAAAAAAATGCGTTATTATTCTGATGTGCTGGCAAATACAAATACGTGGATATGTATGTGAATATTCTAAAATTTAAATCTATATAAATAAAGTGAATCATCATTATTTTATTTTGCTTTACATTACACATGGAAGAAGTTTATTATATTGTAAATATGAACCGCGCACAAAGCAGATCAGCAATTGAGTCGAGTAGACATAAAACTGAGTAGAAAATTTCGTATAATTCTTGTAGCTAGTTGTATTTTTTTCTTCATAAATTGTAAATTAAATCAATGATGGTAAAAATGTCTGCTTCGCTATTAAGATTATGTTTTTTTTTTCATCTTACCTAAATATAATTTAAATCAACAGACAATTTGTAAGATTGTAAAAAGCGGAAATAATCACTTATAAAACAAAATCAACAACAAAACCAGATAATAGAGAAAACTTACAGTTCAGTTCATATTATAAATGTATCAAAAATAATTTTTCATTGTTGTTGTTAAAAGAATAAATTTAAAATGTCTTGTGCATATAAGGTTTCTTAAATATTGTACACACACACTTAAATATTGTAACTTAAACACATTCTTAATTTTAGTGAGTCTAGATATAATTGTGAATTCGGCACGCAACTATGTATAGATACAATATTTTGTGCTTTTAATAAGTATGAATGAGACTGGTAAGTTGAAAATAAACCATTAAGTGCAAGGCAAGGATTTGATCTAATTTATTGTTGTTGTCTTCAATTTCGAATTACTGAGTTCAAATTTCAATTTCCGATAGAAGCTACCCGCACATGCGATCATAATCTATTGTCAGGATAGATAATATATCTGTACCTAAGATAGGGTGCAGAAATAGTACGTCGAAACATCTTACATATCAAGAGTGTTTGGACAATATTGCGCTACGGATACTATATTGTGAAATACAACCCATCATTTTCTAAAAGATTTGGCAGATACTCCCAATATATTAATTCTGGAACTGTAAAATATGCTGGGTAACAACTCAATTTCTCGCCGGAAAAAATAATGTTTTGCTCATTTTCTTCACAAATACTATTTACGTTATACCAGAAAACAAAAATCGTATGGAAGAATTATCACACTCGAACTATTTCTCGACCTTAGAATGAATGAATCAGTTCTATTTGTTTAAAACTGACCAGAGAAAAGAGCATGTAAAGTATTCGATAGTTTAATATATTTAAATATTTTTGGAGATTAGAGAACCTTGAAAATTAAAAATTCTAGTTGAGATTTCGAGAGTTAAAAAAGCAAAACTTTCTCGACACTCTCAAGTCACTCTAAACTCAACTGATTCATTGACTATTATACTCTACGAGATAAAACGTAATTTAACAAACTTTTCCATGAAAAATTTTCTATTTGCAATACAATATTAATTATTAAATAAATTTGAACTGTCATTCCAATGACAACAAAAGGATCTATCTGTATAATTAGAACTTTGTGAAATAAATTGTAAAATAGAACATATTTAAACTGTTATCTCAAAAATTACTAGAAAAACAAAATTTCGACCACAATTGTCAATTTTGTAATAATGGAAAAGTCAAAATCAATATTAACCTCAAATCTTATAAAAATGTCAAATTTATTTTTATGTCGCGATTTGTTTCGAGGCAGGTTTATTTCGGGGCATTATTTAACATGACTACAATCATTTGTTTTGGCTCAAATATGCACCGCTCTTTTTCGATAACTCGTAGTCTTTTAGAAGGAAATTTCATTATATGTACTGCTTTTCCAAAACGACTAGTCGAGCGATGCCTTCAGTTCCTGAGTCTGCTTCTATAATTTAAACGATTTTATTGACATTTTCGACGATAGACCTTCCATTCCAGTGCGTAGTGCATCTTTAATATCGAAATTAGCGGAAATCGACGAAACTAACATTGCGCGTGATTGGCTTTGACAATATCGGGACCATAGATACCATTCACAATTTCAGCCGCCTGACTTGCCTTTTCGCCTTTATCGAAGCAAAATTGTAAAATATAGCGAATTTTTTCTTTATTTTTTCTCTTTTTTTATTATTTATTTTATTCGCGAATACAACTCGTAATACTCGTAAATCGCCAGATGCAATAAAAAGAATAATTTCGAAGAGGCCTAGACAAGTATATAAGCGCCGCGAGCAATCTGGGACACGGACAGTTGTAATTTAATCAGTGAACAAACAGTGCGAGTTATATAAAGTGAAAAGTAAACAGCGCTAAAAGTAGTAAACAGTTAAAATGAACAGCACTCGTCTAGTGAAATAAGTAAAGGGTTATCCAATTCAAGCTTGATAAAGTAAACTTAAAAAAAAAACACACAAAATATTCGGAATGTATTGTAATTTTTATTTCATTTTACAGATTGATCCTTGCCATTTTTAGTTAAACAATATATCATTCAAATGTCCTCCACGGGACTTCTTACAGGCCTTGATTCTTTTGAGGTAATTTTCAATGACTTTTCGGCACATTTCGGGCGGTATCTCGGCCATTACCTTACGAATATTAGTTTTCAATTCGTCAAGAGTTTGAGGATTGTTTGCGTAAACACGATCTTTCGCGTAGCCCCACTAAAAGAAATCCAAAGGCGTTAAATCACAGGATCTTGGAGGCCAATTGACATCAGCCAATCGCGAAATCAAACGTCCAGGAAATTTCTCTTGCAAAAGATCTCGATTTGCTCGTGTTACGTGACTGGTTGCTCCATCCTGCTGGAACCACATATCGTCAAGATCATAATCTTCGATTTTCGTAAAAAAATAATCGGTTAACATGCGGCCATAGCGCTCAGAATTGACGGTAACGGTTCGTCCATGGTTGTTCTCAAAAAAATACGGCCCAATCACACCACCAGACCACAATGCGCACCAAACAGTGACTTTTTCCGGGTGTAATGGCTTCTCTACAATCAATTGTGGATTTTCTGAGCCCCAAATTCTACAGTTTTGCTTATTAACGTATCCACCAAGCGAAAAATGAGCTTCATCACTGAAGAAAATTTTGTTCGAAAAATCAGCATCAGCAGATTTAATAATTTTAACGCGTTGGTCGATTGTTAAATGCTCCATATTCTTAAATGGCAGAATGTCAACTAAATAAATGACAGCGTACTTGACGTTTATCTTTGACAGATGTCGGTATACAGATTTCTACTTTATCAACCTCGAATTGGATAACCCGTTATATTGCTGTAAAAATTGAAGATGTTCGATAATACCATTTGTAATTTAAATCGCCAAGTATTTTTATATGCAAAATCCAGTGCGAATCGATATCAAAAACACGAAAAATTAAATTACGGGCATGTAAGAGTTAAACCTCTAAATTCCGAAAACTGTTTGCGAACATTCCCGTCATCTACAGTTCAGAAAAGAAACTGATACATAAATTTATTAACGTACCAAGCAGTACTGCCTGGTACTCTAAGTGCATTGGTTCCGCACTCAAAGTAGTTTCATTTTCTGTTCAGCCGGATCTGAGGCATGAATGTTGGTTTTATTTTGTTATTCCTTGCACATACCGCTGCTACGAGTACATACTTAATGCATATTTTTTAATTAAAGCCATAATTTAAATTCGAAAAACTGGGGTCTTATTGACCACATTTGATTTTGAAGGAAAGAAGTTTTCCCAGAAAGGAAACTTTTCGCATAACCGCATAACTGCGGTAAGAGGTTTTGAAATACGATTTGGAGAAACGTGTGTTTAAGCAATTTCTGAGAAATGCAATTAGAAGATACATTAAATTGAGCTCATTTTTATTGAAAAAATTATTTCTTTTCAATTTTTCATAGATGAACATGTAACACTTTTTCTACGTTCTTGAATTTAAAATTTTTTCGAGGATTTGACTTTTTAAAAGAAAAAATTCATAATTTATATACCAATCGTTAAAATGTGTATGAAAAAGTTCGCGGCTGTTTTCTCAATAGATGAATTTGATATGGAATATCTGTAGCAAACACCATTTCAAAGTCAGGTACTGATAATTTTATAAAAAATCAAAATTTAAACAGACAAATTATTTAAATTAAAAATTAGAGGTAAATAACGAAAAAATTAGATACACTTTGCAATTATTCTTTGACAAATGCGGACTGCGCGTTTTAACACCTCATAATCAAAATTGGTATTGTTGGTAATTCAGGCTCCAACAATTCAAATCAGACTATTTTAATATTAATAACCTGAGTATTGTTCTCACCTTCGACTCGCCGGAAGACTTCAACTAACTGATTCTCAGAGTTTCAAATTGTGGTTCTCGTAGTGAGCAAATATCACTCGCTTGGCGACGTGAATTCAATGCATATAATATTTTAAAGAATATATTTGTATATATATATATATATATATATATATATATATATATATATATATATATATATATATATATATATACATATATATTAATAAGTAAGTATTAAGTTTATTGTAAAAAACCAATATTAATATAAAAATAAATCATAATATGAAAACTCTTCATTATATTTCCCAGAATCCGATTCCAAGTGCTTTCGATAGAATTGTCTTTTAATACCACAACAAATATTTTTCCTAATAAATTTATTAAAACGTAAAAAATCAAAATATTTACGAAAACTATTTGTCAACAACTGAAATTTTTTGATAAAACAATATGGTTTCAAATATCAACATTTAAAAATACTGGAATCCACATATATAAAGGATGAAACACACCAATCAGTAGCAGCGAGCAGCAAATTTAAATATTGGCTTATTCGCTTATGTAATGATACAAAATCATAGTTTGGGCACAAAGTAATTTTACCCAGAGAAGTAAGTTGAAAAAATTCAAGAAATCGGTACAAGAAACACAAGGTGGTACATTTCATCCCGACAATTCTAGGCCATACACATATTTGGTATCGAAGCGATGATTGGTGGATAAGTTTTAATATATTACCAAAGATAAACATATGTTTATCTTTGATATTACCAAATCATCCTAATATTGCGTCATCAGATTATTAATTATTATTAAATCAAGAAGTTTTAAGATTCAACAATGCACGCCATTACTCATTCCTGTGGCACTATTCTGGGTTTCCCTGGGAATAGGGAATTGGGAAAAATATTTTCATAGCATTTTTGTCTAAATTATATTTTTCTGGCCTACTGCTGGATTTAGTTGGGTGTAAATATTTTTGAAACAAAGTTGATTGGGAAACTTTTGTTCCACAAAATTTTTATAGGGAAAAATAATTCCCAATATATCTTTGTTTCAAAAATATTTACACCAAACTAATTCCAGCAGTAGGCCAGAAAAATATAATTTAGACAAAAATGCTATGAAAATATTTTTCCCAATTCCCTATTCCCAGGGAAAACCAAAATAGTGCCACTGTACTCCCTTAATTCCTTATTTTCTAGAGTTTAATGTAAACGAAGTATTCGAGTAGCAAGATTGCGATCTGTACTAAAATATTTTGATCAACGTTTTTCGTCAACAATTGATTCCAGTCAATTAGATAATTATTATCGCAGATACTTTTTTCTCATCCAGTAAAATCTACCCAGTCAGAAATTGACTAAATAAACGGCGGATTTCGTTCTATAGTAATAATTTTCAATTCGTCTGCCGAACTATAGAGTCTGTGTAGATTACGAGCTAATTATGTTTGTATTTAACGGATTTATATACGGAGAAATTTTCGACACAAAATTCAGAGTTTGTTCAGTCTAAACTAATTTAATTTGAAATTTAGTAAGCTTAAATAATAATTGCCTTGTTTCATGACGCCCAGTGATCCGGATCAGTTCAAATTTAATATGGAAAACCTGATCCAAATTTTGTTTTAGATCACAAATTTTGATTTGAAATCTAGTAAGCGCCTTTGTGTTCTTTCATGAAACATGAACTGAACCGGATCAGATCAAGTATCAAGAAACACGGCTAATGTTGCAAGCTCTTTAGCTTAGGATTAAAGCATTTCTAATTTGGAAAATTTTCTAAAACAACTCGATGTGTGCTTTCCAAAATTTCACTTCTTTTGTATTAACTTAAAAATCTAAAAAAAAACGTCGAAGAAACTAAAAAGCTTTTCATTAAATCAGGACCAATTGTGATTTCGAGAAAATTTATTCGACTCCATTTTATACCTTGAGGTGGAGGCATATACTTTTCATTTCGTTTCCATCTGTTTCGTTTGTGGTATTTTTTTATATGTTTAGGAATAGTTTCCGTTTTGTTCATCTATTACACAAATACTAGCCGTATTTCACGCATTGATCCTGATCAGTTCAAATTTTATATGGAAAACTCGATTCAAATTTTGTTTTAGATCACAAGGCGGCTTATCTTCAACACTGACATCATCAGTTTTGAAGCGTCGAAAAAATTCGCTATACATGATTTAAAAGTTGAAGCATTGTCACCATAAACTTTCACAAGCATTTGATGTGCTTCAGCTGCACTTTTTTTCAATTAAAACAAAAAATTATGACTTCTAGCATATTTAAAATTAGCGCAGCCTATTCGAAAAAGGGTTTTCAAAAATAAATGCATATCGCGCTCTACATGACCAACTGAGCTTACAGTTTTGAATATTGTACAAATTTTGAGAAACTGGATCGCAGATTTGAAATCTTCATTGTGTATTCGTACACGCTGGTCAGTCGAAGGCATTGCTGTTGTTTATGAAAGTATGGCCGAGAGCCCAGCACGTCAAGTCGTCATCGTGCATAGCAATTAAAATAACTTTTGTTTAACTAGCATGGCCCAAATTAGATAATATAGAACTAGATGATATGTCGGCAACAACAAGGCAGTGCCACATGCCAACGGCCAATACAACAAGAGCTTTTATGCGCGAGTAGTTCCCGTGATGCAAACTTTTGTCGCAAAAGACTCAAGTGATTTGCTACCGGGATTCGAGATCGTATGATTTGGCACTCTTGAAGTTTTTCTTTGCGGTTATCTCAAAAGAAAGATTTTTGTCAACAAACCAGCAACAGTTCATGACCTAAAGGACAAGATAATAAGGCATATTGGTGAAATAGAGGAGCAATTATGGCAGAATGTTATCCTAAATTTGTAGTGAAAATTTGGCCGATGCTGTCTTTTATAGTATACATAATTGTTACCGATCAATCAGCATGATTCAATAAAGGAATCACTCAGTCACCAACGCAATAATTATTTACTATTCACGTGATGGAACTCTTAATGACCCATCCTTTATTTCTACACAAAAATTGTGGCTAACATCTGACATTCTTTTACTACGAGTTACATAAATACCGACTACACTTGATTTCTAAAGCGAAACATAAAACTTAGCAAAGTTTTGGTAAAAACTGTCTTGTTTAATCAAAAATTGTCATTTCAGCTAATATTTCAGAAAACCAACTAGACCAATCCTTGTCGAAAATGTAATCTTTAGATTTATTAGAATCTTTTAATTAATGGCGGTTTTCTCGAAAATATATCATCTTCAACAAACATTTCTTCAACATCATTGCAAAAATTGAAATACCTCCTACGGATACTGCCACGGTAGAGTGATTGATACGAAATTTCACTCTCACAATTTATGAAAAAAAAAAACTTACGTATGAAGTTTCATCCCGCTCAATCAATCTGTAGAAATACAGAATTTTGATGAAACAAAAATTTAAGGGATATTTCTGCTTACATTTTGTACCAGTTTCGTAACAAATTTAATTTACAATATTTTTGTTCTTAATCGTTTTTCGTAGACGTAAGTATTGCTTAAAATATTTGCAAAAATCTAGAAAAAATGAGGAAATGCTGTTTCCGGTACATTTCATAGTGATATCGGAATTTTGGAAAAAGCTTAACATGTTTGCTGTAACTGTACATGTTTGCCAGCACAACAACGAAAAAATCGTGCGAATCGGACTACTACGAGCGAAATTGCAAAACTTCCACTACTTTTTGAACACCATCTCGTATTTTATTTGGGGCACAGCCAAATTTAAGTTGGTGAAGGACTTTATGGGGATTGTTGAGACTATGACAAAGCAGTATTAATTAAATAAGTAAGATTTTAAACAGCAGTAAGTATTACGTTGTTTCACTAAGACAACATGCCACTCCGTCGCTGGATGTTTCAGCAGGATAATGGTCGAAAGTAAAAAAAAAGATTAGTCCCAGAAAAACCATATTAAAACTATGCAATGACCAGCTTAACCACCGGTTTCATTCGATTGAATATCTTTGAGGAAGATAAGTGCGATTTCAGTTAACTTCCAACACTAAAAAATAAACTGGAACTATAGGAAAATGTCAACGTAATTTGGATTGGAAAATGAGTATTCTGGGCGACTTAATAATTTAAAATAAGAATTGCATATGGAATTTATTCAATACAGCGCTATTTTTTATTATAATTTAGCATCTTTTAAGAGGAAGATTTTTAGAATCTTATAGAAATCGTAGAATAGAAGTGAAATGGACAGAAATTATACTGGTCAAAAATGAGATATAAACTAAGTCGAAAGGCGAAAATAGTGATGATACAACATTCCAGCTCTGGACGAAAACTTTAAAATCTAATAGGAAATTCGCATTTTTCCATATAGAGTATTTGATCAAATTTTGCTTAGCCAGTTAATTAATCCGCAGTCTGTCTAGATTTATGATATCATCTTTTAAGTATTGTCATCATGACCTTTTTGTTTCTTTAATTATCGATTATCAATATGTTATTTTCGACTAAGATGCTTAAGACCTAATGCCTCTACTAATTGGACTAATAGTTTTTAAATTAAAAGCTCATTCAAAATATTATGAAAATATTACAACTTTTTCCTTAAAAACTCAAAATATATCAAACTATGATAGTTAAACATCATGTACATTAATTTAAACGCTATGTTTCTTCTTCTAAGTACATTTTTTAAACTTTGAAACTTTGGAAATTTTAAAATAGTAAGTAATTCTTATAATATATAACAAATTTAAGTAATTGTATTTATTTTGGAAAGTCAAAGGTCGAGTAATTTTACGTTTTAATTTTCACAAATAAAAATCTCACTATTTCAGGTATGAACAACAAAGTTCAAATTAACAACACGATTCTAAATTACAAATCACCATTGAACCTCGAAAGATTTCTAATTAAATAGAAATTACGTTTGGCTACAACAAAACATTCAATACTGATAACATGCAAATACGCCCATCATTTTTCTACAAGAGACCAAATGACAACAACACAATATGAACAATATTCCATTAATCGAATCATTGATTTATTATTACACATAGTTATATTTATATTAATTCGAGACTATGCCTTCTTACATTAAACTAAACACTAATTGCTAAATATGTATATGGCTTCTGTCAACTAATGTGATGTCTAATTACAAGAATATACAATATTTGTTTTTGTGCAAAGATCTCGAGAGATTTGATAAATATTTCATCTCGTTAGAAAAGAGCAATAATAATATTGATAAAATATTATATAATTCATGTTTATTGAAAGGCAAACTTTCATTATCTGTACAATGTCACATAAAATTGTATGTTTAAATATTCAAATAAATTATGTAACTAATCGAATTCATGTGTCTGAAACGCAGATGATTTCCTGTAAAAATAGTTTATAAGAAAATGTCGGGCGAATTTTCATGCATCAAAGTAGGCATTCTTCAAACATGAAAATAAAAAATTCGTGAGGCGCGTATAATGTTCTCAAATGTAATATAAATGTACAATGTATAATAAGTATTTGAACTGCTTGCTTAAAATGTTAAATTTATATAAAATTACTTATAAGAGATACAACCACCATATTTACGTTACTTACTATACGAAGAAACCAAAAATTTTAAATACTCTATAAATTCTATATAGAGTATTTTATTTTTTTGCATATTCAGTGTAAGAATAAATTTATAAAAAGTTAAGGTGGATTTAATGATACATTAACATTAAACATTAGAAGGAAAATATGTTTTATAGCAACTTTAATTATTGTGTAAAAGGCAAAAACAAAACACTACATACATATTGTATTTATATATAAAACACAATCTGTGATCTAATGCTTTTTTATTTTTATGTTGCAGGTATGTGGTTGAAGGTAGATGCAAAGAGACATCGACCTAAATTCTATAGTATTTTCAATCATTTTCATATTAAAGGTTTTTTAAAGCAATTTATATAGCGGTTGGTATTATTGTTGCAATTTATAATGTTGCCATTTAACATATGCAGACGTGAATTTTACAATCGAAATATATGGGTGTGCTGTGAATGTTGGATGTAAATTGGAAGGTGTGCATATTATACTCAAATCCGGAACACTATACGTAGAATTAGACTCCTTTATCAAACCACATATTGAGAGCCCATGATTATCTTCATGATAATAAAATAAAAGGTTTTGGTGAGCGTACAAGTTTACAAAGCCAAAGAAATATGTGTAATTATTATTATTTCCGTCAGTTTCTTGTTTATTTTTTACATGTCTCCACTTTCTTGATTATTCTTCTGGTTAAAGCTATTGTAATTTTCTTTTTGTATCGGCTTTAAATATTAAGTTTCATCAAAAATAAGAAATAAAAACAAAAACTACTTGATGTATATAGTACGTATTACACTGTTTGATGTAAGATCTATAACGTATGAACCTGCGGTTGCGACATTTTGTGTATTGGTTGTGATAGTGTTTATCTAGAAATAATCAATACATACGTAAGTTTATTTTTTATTTAAGAACTGGTTTCTTTCTTTGCTTTGGATATGCGTTTGTTTTATAAGAAAGACATAGAATAAGAAAAAATTGCCCTCGATTTCGATTTGTATTTTTCTTATATTTTTATTGTCTTCTCTACATACACAGAGCCATAGAAATAATTAATAACTTAAACATTGTGTGGTTCTGATGACAAGACTATGTTTTTAAATTAGTTAAAATTGTAAATTTTACGGGTATTACAATTATTGATTACCTTCGAAAATTAGGTCAAATCTACTATCTACCGATCCTCTTCGGATAGAATTATCCCACAACAGAAATCAAATCCGTTGGCGGGCAAAATAATCAAAATGTTTTGGTTTATTGAGGTTACTGCGTTTGCAATATATAAACCAATGATTTGAATTATTTTTTGCTGCTTACCAACTGTGGATATGTGAAACGGTATCAATTCATTTAAATATTTATGTAGTCTTCGTAAGTCATATACATAATTTTCAGGTAATAGACTTTCTCTGCAACCGAGCATTTTCGTATCTTCTATCGATCGGTCAAACACTGGGTGACTAATCGGATGTATCTTGCTATTTGCAAAATACAAAAAAATTAGTGAAAGTTTTACCAAACGCCCTGAAAATAAAGCCTGTTAAACACATCTAATTTGGAACTCAATCAAAAAATCCTCGATTGAAATTGCATGTACTTCAAATAATTTTATCGTAATTTATAACTAATGAAACGAACACCTCTGAGCTTATCGAATTGATTTGGAGACACGAATTTACCTTAAATTGTTGTTTTAAATATAAAGCTACAAATTTGTTGATTTTTAGGCAAATATTTTATATTCTCTTCGCATACAATTTGTCATTAAAACAGTAATGATGTAAGATAACCAAAGTGACATCAACTTTTCTAAAATTTCCGATTCTTGTTTTTGTAAAATTAAATAAAAAATAAGTGGCATGTGAGCCTATTAATCCATAAACTTCTATGAAATGCGGTTCAGAATACATTTAGTTAATTATTTATCATTCAACCAGGCTTAAATTTTATTTGATGATAAACTGATAAGCTACTAAAACTGGCAATGTTATGTACAATAGCTTTTAGTATATTAAACATCTCCCAAAGTTGGTGTGTACAATAAGAAAGGGTTATCCAATTCAAGCTTGATAAAGTAAACTTAAAAAAAACACACAAAATATTCGGAATGTATTGTAATTTTTATTTCATTTTACAGATTGATCCTTGCCATTTTTAGTTAAACAAGATATCATTCAAATGTCCCCCACGGGACTTCTTACAGGCCTTGATTCTTTTGAGGTAATTTTCAATGACTTTTCGGCACATTTCGGGCGGTATCTCGGCCATTACCTTTCGAATATTAGTTTTCAATTCGTCAAGAGTTTGAGGATTGTTTGCGTAAACACGATCTTTCGCGTAGCCCCACAAAAAGAAATCCAAAGGCGTTAAATCACAGGATCTTGGTGCCAATTGACATCAGCCAATCGCGAAATCAAACGTCCAGGAAATTTCTCTTGCAAAAGATCTCGATTTGCTCGTGTTACGTGACTGGTTGCTCCATCCTGCTGGAACCACATATCGTCAAGATCATAATCTTCGATTTTCGTAAAAAAATAATCGGTTAACATGCGGCCATAGCGCTCAGAATTGACGGTAACGGTTCGTCCATGGTTGTTCTCAAAAAAATACGGCCCAATCACACCACCAGACCACAATGCGCACCAAACAGTGACTTTTTCCGGGTGTAATGGCTTCTCTACAATCAATTGTGGATTTTCTGAGCCCCAAATTCTACAGTTTTGCTTATTAACGTATCCACCAAGCGAAAAATGAGCTTCATCACTGAAGAAAATTTTGTTCGAAAAATCAGCATCGACGGATTTAATAATTTTAACGCGTTGGTCGATTGTTAAATGCTCCATATTCTTAAATGGCAGAATGTCAACTAAATAAATGATAGCGTACTTGACGTTTATCTTTGACAGATGTCGGTATACAGATTTCTACTTTATCAACCTCGAATTGGATAACCCTGTAGTATCTATATACAATCTATAATATAAAAAAATAAATTGAATTTGTATGGTGAGACTAGTAATAATGCTTATTTCTACAAAATTCATTAATGCGTTTATATATTTTGTTTACATTTATATCAAGTTTGTAATGTTCCACTTGTAAAGGAAAATATTGCTGAGGCTTGACGCTATGTTCTACGAGATTTAATTAGAAAAATAGAAAAGTTCATTTGGTAACTAGAAAAGAATTGAATCTATCGCCATTAACCACATTTCAGTTAGCTTTTGGTATATAAAGTCTTCTGACCTCATGCGATACTATCTAAAGAAAACCGCATTATTCAATGTTATCAATGTTATGTAATTACCAAAATTGACATATGTATGTTGGCTTTGGCTCGAAATATTTGTATATCTTTCAATCTGGTTCCACTCTAAGGAATCGACATTTAATAAACACATTTTATTAAACATTTGTTTTATATTTTTCAAAAATTAAATTTTTGAATATTTTAATTAAAAAATTTGAAATTTGAAAAAGTTTAAAAAATCACTCGATCGATTTATACTTGTTTGGTCATCATCAGGAGTATCTAATCAACGGATCAACCAACTGGATTATAATAAGTTATTTGATGAACCGATAAGTACAATAAAAAACCTAAAACTTGCAACGTGAAAGCATTGTACATTCTTAATACATTTCTGAAGCCCAATCACTAGATATTATCGATAACTATCAGTAATATTTTTTCCTAACAAATCAATCAATGACCATCGGTTCACCAAAACGTAAGTTAACTATGATTTTAATAAGAAATTGTTTACAAAGATTGGAACGGATCAGGCTTTATAAAAACAAATATTAAACGGGTGATCGACTTTTCTATAGTAAACTTGCTCGTTAATATCTCACAATAGCTCATTTCTTAATTTCCTGTCTAGTATTTATACAATATTTGATTTACTCTGAAAACCTATTACCGAATTAACACGAATCGCATTAGAACAGAACCAACAAGGAATTTGGGAAGTAAGGAAGCCAACTATGAGTTGGAAAACCGGTACTGATAAAAACGAAAGTACTCGGAGAGGCAAAGGATAACCTAAAGCTATAGTACCAGTAGATGCAGAAGGTCTACTCTATTAAGCGCCATTTGCTTCTAAACTGAACATAAAAAGGTTACGCCTGACATTATAATTTTTATTTCAAGCATGTGCTTCATTTTCAATTCCTAATTTCTACATGGCCGTTTAAAATTAGCGAAATTAATTTTCTGTTTAAAAATATGAAGTCATTCTTCACCTTAATATAGTGGTGCTATATAAAATGAAGCAATTTGACGACCCGACTCAATTAAATATTAAGTGTATGAAACTTCAAAAGCGAAATGTTTCTCTTGAACACAGACAAAGTAAAATCATATCAGAGGATAATAAGAATTATGTAGGATTCCATTAAAACTAATTCAAATATGTATATAACAATATTAATCAACGTCGCAGTTGGTCCTCCTTTAGCAAATATCCTTGACATTTAAACCTACTTGGAATGAAGGGAGGGGGGGGGGGGGGCGTGTTAGAGACAATGCGACTAATTATCACCACTACAAATTCACCAGCAACGTGAATCAATTGTTGCTTCTGTCAGTACAAATTTAAGTAACCGCTGGGAATAACATAAAAGAAATTGTAAAAATCAGCTGAAGTGGGAATCTGGCCAGAATTCAATGAACCAATCATACAGTAATTCGAAAATAATATGATTAACCTGAATAATGAGACGGTCGAAACTCTATTAAATGTAGTGCCAGCAAAATAAATAAATAATAAAATGGTGATCCCCCATCTCTGATCTACTGCGTATTGGTTATTTTCGGCTCTAAACTAATTTTATTACAGGCGGTTTTGTTTCTGAAATTTCACTATAATTCGATCGTTCTACACCTATTAAAGCATCCGAATCTCTTTGAAGCTGTTTCTGACAATGTGTGAATGATATAATGTGTGGATTTCATTTGAGGTTCGCACTTATTCGAGATGAATATTTGTTGTGATTTTTCTTCGTCCATATTCATGGTACATTGAGTTTAGTAGTGTTGCTTTCGCAAATCCGCTTAGCTTAGCTAAGAAATGTGAAAGCAACAACTTTTGGATTTAATTTTTTAATGCGTTTTAATTTTTCTGTGTTGGTTCATTTTCTTAATATTTATTTTAGTTTTTTTTATTTTAAGAAATAGAATAAATTAAATTCGGTATTTTGCTATCAAATAACACATGCTAAATTATTATTCAATATAAATTTTTGTAGAAAAATAGAAAAAATGACACCTTGCGGTAAACACCATAACCATAAAATGATTTTATTTCCCCTAATCCTAAAAATTTTTTTCTTAACATTCTAAAACAATCGGCTTCAATACAATGCAATTGTTGTTGTAATCTTTTGAAAGGAACACAGCTTTTGTTACTCTGATAAGCAATCTCAACACTGCGGAAATACGTTTACTTAATATTTTACGAAATTATATAGCTTCTCTAATTATACTTCGGGAGTACTATATTTACGGAAGTTTGGTTAAAACATTTTACAAATATGTAATTCAAAAGGACCAACTTTCGTTGTTTAGTTCACTCAATTATTCGACCTTTAAATTTGAATTTAAAATCATTATTTTATAAACATTTCAACATAAACTAACGCGAAATACGCGATCTCTCCATTATAAAAAAAAACCTCACTCCAATGATAGATGCACTGCATGTTCTGAAAATGTAAGCGTATTATCAAACATGCACTCTTAAAAGAGCAATAAGGTTATTAGTTATCATTCTACACTTCGAACAAAAGTAGGGGAAAATAATTGAGATAAGCCATATTTGGGACCCGGCATAATATTCATAAAAATAAAAAATCATCTCAATTTTTTCCAGTAAATTTAATCAAATTACACACATTTTTTAATGAACATTTCTTATTTCCATCAATAAATTAGATGTAATTGAAATGATTACAATTAATTTTTATACAATAATACAATTTACTTTACATACGAGTACATATTATATTCTGTTATGTATGTATACATTAAGCACATAAATTAATATAATGTACGTGTACATAAACAAATTTATATAGATACGTTGATATACTATATATGTTTTGTTATATACATTTTTATTTATTTTGTGTCATGCGTAATTTTATTGATTTTAGAAGATTTGAAGGTTTTTATATTTTTTATATTGTAACAAATATTTATTTTTTGATGAATACATGAGCTAACAGAACAGTATACGAACATAACTATAGCCAATAAAACCGTTTCTAATGTAAATTACATAAATCGATAGAGACTAATAATAATATTCATATGGTATCAAATTATTATTGTTGTTCTCCGTGGGGTGACATATGCCTGTAAAAAATAATAAGTATGTAAATCCTAAATCATTATAAGGTTAAAATGTCGCGCGTAGACCTAATTTAAACCCTGGGCCTAGAATTTCATTTTGTCAATCAATATAACAAAATACAAACTCTATCCATTATAAAAATTATGCGTAATATGAATAAACCATGGCTGGTGAGGTTTTTTTTATATTATTTATATTATTGAATGGATTAAACTTTTATATGTGTATACTTTATATGGATTTGTGAATGTGTAGAAGTACATTGTAGTAGTATTATAGAAACGTAAAGGTGGCTTATTCTATAAAAAGAATAAACATAAATACAAATACGAATAATTTTCTCTTTCATATCAATGTAGAAAATAAAGTGAGACAAAATATAAAAATACATAGATTTAAATCACGTGATTGGTTATGTTGGTCGCGGCCATTTCTTTTTTACTTGTTTGTCTCATTTCTTACACAATATAGTTAGTATATTATACTCGCTTTAGCATCAGACAGAAAATGAAAACTTACGCCAGTATGTTTCACATAATATAAGAGAGAACAAGATAGTTATAAGATTGAATTCGTCTAATCTACACATACAAATACATATTTCTAATTAAGGAAATCTTCTCGTTTTTTTATATTAAAAGAAATGTAATAAATTACGTAACAACTTTTTTCCTAATCATTAAAAATAATACTAATTCGAATATTTAGCAATTAAAGAAAGGAAATAAATACATATTATACATTTTTTGTTCTACAGTACCAACCATTAAAACTGTTTCAGCTGATGTTGACATGCAAAACCAAAAAATACTTTTATAGAGGTCAGATAAATGTCGTGTTCGTGTTTTTTGTACCAACTGTTCGTACAAAAATAATCTGTTTTTAATAAAAATGGATATGCGAAAAATAATAATATAAAAAACAAATAAACAACACACACTACACTAGTGATATGACGCAATCTTGTCTGGTTTTTAAAATTTAAAACATTACACATATGCACAATTTTCTCGCACACCCATCTACACGTACACAAAACTGTTTTCAATATGATTATTTCTTTCGAAATTCTTATTATTTAGCAACGGGTTGTTACGAAAAGATTGCAATTTAATTTTTCCATATTTTTTATATATGTATTTCTCTGACTGTATGTACAGTTTACAACCAAAATTTGAGCAACGTAAATAAATGGGATACGATGTAAGGTTAAGAAGCCCAGTAAAATTGCGGAAATTAATTAAAATTTTAACTTTCCATTAGAGAAAATTCATTTCCGGATGTAGTAAGTAAAATATGCGGACTTTTCGAACACGTCAACATCGAAAAATCGCATTCTCATCACCATTTTCTTTTTGAAACTAAAAACCTATGACATTAACTTAAATATACAACATTTTAATTCCGATAAAATTTTGTATTTTTACCATAACTTTCAAAATATCCATATGCTAAGATCGTGATCATATTACAATATTGGTAGTCACGAAACTTGATCGCGCAAAATTGGTTGGTGTATAATGTAATATTTCTATTTACCGTGCAAAGTTACGTTACTAAGGCCAAGGGGCCTTTTATTTAGGAAACTTAGTTAAAACATTGTTCTTGCTTCCACGTGTATTTCTATCAATGTCAAAATTACCCTAAACGCACACCCATTTAGATCACGTCAAATAAAGAAACGTAGTCGAATTAAAATTTCAATTTTATTTTTATCAAACGTATGAATAACCAGGTTATCATTAATATGATAACGTACGTTAGGAGAAATGTGTGTATATTTGGTTAGTTGACACAATTGTATAATTGTAATTTTGTGACGATTGCTATAAAATCTACAACTCACCTAATTAGCGGTGAAAAAAGTTTTAGTTAAAAAAAACGCACTTTGTTATTGTGCCAACATTTTTACCTAAAAATCAATAAATCCAGTTGTCAAAACGGAAAATATTCACCTGGCGTTACAAAGTGCGCATACAGGTATACACATTTATAATGGATCAGCAATGTACACCATAATAAAAAATGGTTTCTAGCTACTGGTAACCCCCCAAACAGCAAAACACAACTTTTGTTGCATTTGTTTACTTTAAAAAAATTAAAATAACACACATACACATATGAACTATATTGCCATGAGTCACATATTCACACAATTCAAGGAAGTTAAAAAAACGATCATAAAGTATATAAGGTTGACCGCCAACACAAAAATAAAATGCTAGTATGGAAATTGTGGATTACAAACATAAAATAAAAGGTGCCCTTAAAATACCACAATGTTCAAAACATGTAAAATGTTAGTACCTAACTACCTAAAATATTATGCTCTCAATACATACAGACTTTGTACGTTGTACAACAAACAACTTAAAAATTAGGTAGTGCATTTCATAAACAAACCCACACTACCTTAAATATATAATTTTATGGCATATTATAAATAGACTTGCATACTATTATGTTGTTTTTTGGTGTTTCTAAAATAAAAAAAAACTATTTATATTACCAACTGTAAAGTTTAAACCGAAATAACAAGATTTGAACCTGTTTTTTCAAAGTAGTTTCATGTTGTATTTTTTATTCAAGTACGTTACACACACGCAAACATTCACACAATATATAATTTGAATACAAATTTTTCACTCTATATGTGAACCACGTTAACTACAGTAAAAGCACCACACCACACAACAATAATATAATCATACCATACTGACACTCGCTTTACGTTTACAGAAAAAATCGCGCCATCGTTGTATGCATATACATATACATAAAAAAAATTTGAATGATTTTAATCGAATGCGAGTTTTAATTTTATACTAAAAACCCACAAAATTTATCTATTTTTGATTCAGTTATATTGGTACATCAAATAATTGCTATTTTATATTATTACGATTATAAAACAAGAGGAATGAATATTTATGACGGTTTTATGAAGGTATTTTGCATATGTAATCCTGAAAATATTTGAACCCGGAAGTTGTTACGCATACAAAATAAGAAACTGACACGTTTTGTTTACTTTACGCAGTTTTCTATGCATGTTCTGCGATAGAAAATGATGACGATTTATAAAAAAAATATGACGATTTGATTTGACGAATAGCCAACAGTTATGCAAGACCATTTAATCCAGCTTGCTCGAAATTTGGTTTACAAATTATTTAAAATTTGTTTACACTAAATTGAAACTTAGTAATCTATAAATTATACACCGAATTATATTAACGCTCACGCTCACGCACACAAACTTACATAGTTGTTCAGTTGCTGGTGTTCAATAAGTTGGTATCAAGATCACATTTTTTTTATCAAAAATGTATCAAGTTTACCAAAGATGTTTGATGGTGTAATATCCAAAAAAAAGATACGCAACATTTTATGTAGATATTTGATTTGGTATTTTGACATTTGCGTTTTATACTCGATACCGTTTCTTAAATCACCAATTACGAGCTTGGAGTAAACAATGTCAACATTTTTCTCTAATTTAATGTACCGCATAGGTAAATTGTGGCGAACAAATGTGAAGACTTTACAGTGTTATCTTCGACATGACAATTGGCATAACATATTTCGAAAGCTATACTTTTTTTATTGTTGGTTAACTTGCTAAATTTGTAAGGAAAAATTAGCTTTGCTCGATATCGTTCGTTAGTTACTAATTGCCAACATTTGTTTCTCAGTCACAAACTGATGATCGTTAAATGATTTATCCAACCATTTGCCCTGATTCGAAGCTCTTAAACTTTTGGTAATATACCATAATTATTTATTACCAACACCCTTAATTAATGTGAATTCCGGAAAAAAGGTCAGATTCAATTTTATTGAAAATTTTGATTCGGACAATTTTGTTCTTAATCGTTTGCGTATAAACACCGAAAAAATCCTAATTTGAAAGAGGCGTTTTGTGTTAGATCGATTTCCACCAAACATCACAGGGGCCCTAGATTGGAGGGAGAAAGAAAAAAGTCAAATTATTTCAAAAGATTTGAACTTTCTTAAAGGTAAGCTTATGAGGCCCTTTGACTTAGACGCTAATTATACAAATTGTACCGAATGAAGTAAAATAAGCTCTATTAGGGCAATAATATATGAGGTATTAACCTCAGTATAATACATTTTGAACGACTAAAAATGGTTTCAAAGAGATATTTATAATCGACATTTACAATTAACTTGTCAAAATCTTATGACAGAATACAGATGCTATCCAAAGAGCCTAAGCAATCTGATACGCTAAATGCAACGCGACATTAATTCAGTCTTATTCGATGGATTTGTGGTTGCCTTTAAAACCGTAATCACCCAATTTCATTATAGAAAACCTTATTTCAAACACTGTGTTTCTTTACAAAATATTGTATCATCTGTTGAAGTAAATTTAATAATTTTTGTTTTCAAAAATATGTTTTTTTTTCTAATGTGCCTACTAGAAATGACATGAAAGCGGTAACATATCGGGGTTATAAATATGGGACTACGTTTTTTATTTAAATAATATAAACAAGACCATAAAGCCCATTCGCAAAACAAATAAATTAATTTATATGGTTAAAGCCGCTAAGCTTTTGAGTAAAGCACTCATCTTGAAAAAGAAAATACTTGGAGGAAGATTTTTCCAGGAATGCTTTAGTTTAGTTTGTTGCTGTACTTTCTTACAGGATTGTCCTGTGTATAGGAAGCATAAACATCAGAGAACCCATACAAGATTGCGGAATGAAGTCTTGATTTAACGCTGTCAATTTCAGTAGAATTTTTTGGAATAGAAAATTTCTACGGAATTGCAAATGTGTCCGCCCAAACAGGAAACACAAAGCTACGATTTTCGGCTGTGAAACATGGAAATACACGCAAAAGATTAAAAGAATATTTTAGGTATTTGTAAAGAATTACCTTAGCCGACTGATAAGGTGCTGCTGGCCCAAAAAGATCACAAACGACGAACTTCTGTGGCAAGCAAAACAGATCGAAAATAAACATGATATTGAGGAACGAGAACGGAGATAGATAGAACACACAATGATTGGATATAACGACATAACAAGAACGTCGTTAGAATTGAATCTGCAGGAAAGAGGAAAGCATGAGATTAGCAACGACCTGGAAGAGAACGGTGCAAGCTGAAGTAAAACAACTTGGCAAAATTTGAGGAACTAAATTAAAGATAGCAAAACATATATTGTACCATGAAATTGGAAAGTAAGATTAGTTATAATGCCTACAGTCTTTCCCCGAATATAACGCCTAGGCATCCATTCCAAAAATGTATGTAATAATTCATATTTTAAAATTTTATTTTTTAAATCTTAATGTACAATGGGTATCACCATAATTCAATAGACTGCTACATCATCTAAAGATTATACATTAAATTTTAAAATATGTATTATTACATAAATTTTCGAAATGGAAGCCTAGGCGTTATATTCGGGGGAAGACTGTAGACAATTAGGGAACACATTTTTTTACACTGCGAGATGTCTAGAATTAATTATCGTTAACATCAACCAATATGAAATGACAAAAAACAAAGAATAATCATTTTTTCAAAAGAAAATTAATTATTAATTATATTATTGGAAAACATTTATTCACATTTCCACAGCCAATTAAATGAAAATAAAAAAGATTTGAGAAAATCCAACAAAGGTTTTGAACAAAAAGTTGAAGCAGCCCAAAGCCATTTATGATTTTACTGAATCTCACGCAACTGAAGTTTAAAATTCTCATAATTTGATTAAGAATCAACATCGTAAAAAATGCCAACGAAGTTGTCAGAATTCCACAAAAAAGACAAAAATTCTACAAAAAGTTTCAAAATTTCTTAATATGAATGACAATAAGATTTGATCATAGTATGAGGCTATTTCACACCGATCCGGGATCCGGCTGGTATACTACTTTTCTTTGTTACAAATACACAATACAATTTTCTTTCATATTCGGAGCGAAACAATTTCATTTCGTTCATTTTGAATTTCAGTTCGATTCAATTAAGATTCTAGTTTGATAATCTTACAATAATAAATGTTATGAGGCAACATATAGCAGTTATACACTCAGAAAAAAGATTACTACCAAATAGTTAAATTAATTTGGTTGTTTTAAAACAAAATGCGGAGCTAAATATAAAGAATTCAATGTTAGTTAGTTCGAAATGTTAGTTCGAAATCAAACTTCCAACGTGTTGGTTTGGTAACCTTACCTTGATGTATTCAACCAAAAACGTTTGCAACATTAACCACCAATTTGGTTACATTTACTAAGAAAATTTGGTAGAATTAACAAATCATCAGTAAAATATATTTTTTTGCTTGGTTAATTTAACAAAACAGTTGGTCACTGTTATCAATTATTTTCCACTTCTATCCATTAAATTAACCATATGTTTTCGTTAACCATATGATTTTGACCAATCGTCAACCACGATTTGGTTATTTAAAATTAAAATTTTATTCAACTAAGTATAAGATTTTGTTCGTTTTTTTAACTAAGAGATTTGGTTGATCGAAAATCACCAAGATTTTGGCAAAATAGACTCAGATTTTTGTTTCTTTTTACCCTAGTTTTTCTCTGAAAGTATGTATGGCAAAATTAAAATCAGTTAATTCGAAAATTTATAGAATTACACTTCGGCGAAATGCAGTTTTTCCAACGTACTTGATGTCGAGAACAAACAATTAGAGTTCCAATCGAATTTCCTGATTTAACTTAAGTGTAGAAATTTTATGAAAAAATCTTAAAATGCAGTTTTCTGTTTTTATTTTTAATAATAATTAAGATTGAATTTTGAAGTTTTTGATGCACCGAGCAATGCAAATGTTAAAATATGAATTGTTACAACAGCGCAGTTTTCTTTATAAGTTAAACAAGGTACTATCATTTTTAGAACTATGAAATTCCCTGGAAACGGGCGTCTACAAAAGGAAAGAAAATTTAGTTTTTTTTAAATCTAACCGGCTTCAAAAATATTAATAATTACTAAGGAAACTAATTAAAATGCAAACTAGCCCGATCCGATCCCTAATTAATATTCCTCCAACGAATTTAAAAAATGATTCAAGATTCAAAGTTAGTAATAGATACTTATAAGAAATTATTAAATCAAACTTTTTAATCAAAATAATGTTTTTGTTGCTTTTCACCATACGTAAGTACCACACACATGAATAATTTTTAGTGTAACGTACGATACATACGATTGTTACACACGTATTTATAGTCTGTCCTTGTTATTTTCCCTACACTATTGTTGGTTTTACAAAAAGAAAACTAAATTGAAATGTTATTCATTAAACTTTATTACAGTTGGGTCACGATTATCCAGAAGGCAAACAATCGGACATTTTTTTAAATACATAATGGATCGTTTCTATATAAATCTGTAATTATCAAGGACAGCCGAATACAAATTGTGTTAAGGGGGAGCATTACCAATACTACCGTTATTTATAAATGCCTAAAAATAAAACGAGACTTAAGAGCGAATGGTAAGCTTTAATTTGAAAATAATTTATTATGGATTGGTTACGTTCACAATCGCGCATGTTAAACCAGTTAATTTATCATTATATCGTGACGAGTAGCACAAAAAATCGCATCAATTTATTAGTTTTGCAGTTATGTAATTAAATAATGTGACATAATTTATTAACACAATATAATATACTAACAAGTACTAAAATTTGGTAAACACAAAATATTGAATTGCTTGGAAAATATTAATTTTCATTAAACTAAAAATTCTAAGGCAACTGAATAACTTTTCACCACATTTGGAAAACAATTCGTTTAATCATTGCATCAAACCATCTCCAGAATTTCGATGACTTTCTACGTAACATAAAATATGACTCTTAGAACAAAAAGATAAGATATCCGAAATAAATGTACAATTTTTAGCGTACACAATTATTAATAAACATCTGCCTACAAGCAAATAAATATTTAAAAAAACATAAACAAATAGCAAAACAGGCACGGCAAACACATATACATTCCAAAACAAA
The DNA here is from genome assembly GCA_947310385.1 of Nephrotoma appendiculata. Lineage (NCBI taxonomy): Eukaryota > Metazoa > Arthropoda > Insecta > Diptera > Tipulidae > Nephrotoma > Nephrotoma appendiculata. The sequence continues at coordinate 8,648,751 of OX371224.1, read as the reverse complement.
ATAAAAATCAAACTATTTTAATACATATTTGTTATTGGTCGTGAGATAACCATAAGAAGATTGGTAATCAACCGCGCGCATATCTCACACTCGATATAAATAGATATTAATCCCAAAGAAAACTTTTAAATTTTCTTCGTTAAATAACACGCGAAAGTTTATCAACCTTCAGGTTTTTACTCTTTATCATATACATATTATGTATTAAGTTTTTATTGAGATAAATGAAAATTTCTTGTCAAAGAACAATAAAAAAAACGTAATTTTACTTAGGAAAAACACGTTGAATGTCATTGTAATAACAATAAAAAAAACGATTTTTTTGTTCTGTCATTTCAAGCATTATTATCTCGAAGAAATTTTCCGATTTATTGCTAATACACTGACACACAAACCAAGTAGTTTTCCCCAAACCCAAAAGATAAAAGCTCAACTCATTTAACAACAAAATACGTATGTACTTACAAATGGCGCAATAACTATTACAAAAAATATTATAAAATAAATTAGAGGAGCTTCTATTTTTAGGAAAAACTACTCAAAACTATTATTTTAACTTATAATAAAAAATAGTAGTATTTAATATAGAAATACGTATAAAAGATATTATAAAAATAAGATAAAATAGTTTTGACTATTTTTACATCCAATTAAATTTTTTCTTGGTTTTGTTTGTCATAATGATGATTGCCGTACCTGAAACGATAAAAAGCATATAGGATAGTTTTAGTTTCTTAATCGATTTTAATTTTGTTTAATGGTTTTTGATATTATAATCTATGATATGAAGGATCTTGTTTGATAACACATGCTACAAAAGCGCGACGTTTAAAATAGATTCAACAACAGAGAATATTTTTTTAGTTTAGGGATCGCGCGCTTCTGAGCAGTAAATGATCCTGAATATTTTCAAGTTTCTTTAGGAAGTTATTCCATTCTTAAATGGAATTTTTAGAATAATTGAAAATTAATTTCTTCTGCTCGAAACTAGTATCCGCAAGAGGTGCTGTAGGGTTCTGATAGAACCCAAAATTGAAAATATATGCTTACTTAAATATTATCAACACAAAATAGATTTATAAACAAATTTCCCATTTTAAATGGCAGCATAATATGCAAATATGCTTTTATCCAATTTTTGATTTTAATGAAATAGTCTCGTCACTTTATCATGTCATTTGGATTTACGCCTTCATTTTTCCCACCCGTTTTAATTAGTGTACAACCAAGATATCCAAATTCATTAAAATATTCTATTTCTTTTCAGTTTATATACTGGGTGAATTTTTTAAGCTGAAACTTTCAAATATCTCTGAAAATAGGCACTCTATGAAAAAAATGTCCATTATCAAAATTTAATCATTCAGAGGAAATACAATAGTGTTAAAATTAGTAGCCCTTCTTCCCTTCTTGTAGGTGGGGCGGGGGTAACTTTAAAACTGAAATAGGACCCCTATTTATATGGCAGATTCGGATTCTACGGCTTAAAGTACGTATGATTTCTTTGAAACATTTTTTTCGATTCATGATAGATGACGCTGTAATAACGATATTTAATTTACATATGCCTACGATTCTACGTTTGAATTAAAATTAACACGTTTTCAATGTAAATACTTGAAATTAGTCTTACACAAATTGTATTTCTTAAATTGGGGGAAAAAATAAAAATGTAAAAAAATAAATTTTTTTTTAAAGAAATCCTACGTACTTTAAACCATAGAATCCGAATCTGCCATAAAAAGTAGGGGTTTCTTTTTTTTGTTTCAAGTTACCTCCCGCCCCACCTAAAAGAAGGGAAGGAGGAGTTCTACTTTTAACACTAATGTATGTCCCCCCAGAATGATTAAATTTTGATAATGAACATTTTTTCGTAGAGTGTTTATTTTCCGAGGTATTCCAAAGTTTCAGCTTAAAAAAATTACCCAATATAACGGTGTGGATATTGGTGTGTTTAGCCTCATGGTCTTAGTTTTCTTGATATTTACTTTAAGGCCACATTTCTTAGCTAGATATGAAAGCTTCTGTACTTTCTGTTCCATGTCGGTGTGTTCGCATATGTCATCTGCGTAATCCAGATTATTGAATTTCTACGTTAAACCCCATTCAATGCCATCGTGGGACGCACATCTAACTTTCTCATGACACTATCTAATATTACTAGGGACAGAAGTGTCAAGAATACACATCCTTGTCTTACTCCTTGGATGTTATAGTAAGATTTATTTTGTTTGATCTTGTATTGTGTTCGATTATCTGCATCCCTGTTCATATCTTGTATAAGATAAGTTTGATTAATTTCTTCAGAATGCCCATTTTACAGTGTCTATGTGTATTTTATCGAAAGCACGTCCACGAAAAGTATAGTGGGAATTCCATTTGATAGACTGCTCAATGATGATGTTTGTTGTGTAATTGAAATTTAAATTGGCGGCATCTCGAAACTACAAATAACAAAGTTAAAATCCTAGAGATATTGAAATTCTGCCATCTAGATTAGAATCCGTATACTGAATTTTTAGTAGTGGAGTGGAATACCCCGATCAGCGGAATCGTGAGTTTAAATATTTTTAGATTCTTATACTTAATGTCAGATTTGTATGATTTTTTTTTTCTTCGAGCTGCGCGACCTGATGAGGTTAGATTCCAGGCCTCAGGGCTGGTGGAAGGGCATACTGCTTCTGAATGAGGCATAGAGGCATGCCGGAAGATGGCGTTTCTTTCCATTTAACAATTTCATTTTTATGCTGTTCCCCATGTGGTCACTCAAAGTTGTACTAACCCAAGTATAGGTTGCTTCACTTGGAGGGTGATAATATCGTATTATCTCTTTCTGTAACATCCAGCTAATAGCTTTATAAGCAGGAATATACCACGCCAATTTTTGCATTTTCTCGGGTCGCCCTGGGAATCGTTCTTTCATTTTCGCGGTGTTCTACACGAATTCCATACTTCTCTTATTACTGGTGTCAGAGCTCTTGCAATTGTGGATATGCAGGATATTTGAATATTTGGATATTTCAGCTGGTATATTAGTTGCAATTAGGTTCAGAAAAATCTTCTTTTTCTCTAGAAGAACACAGCGTGTCTTCTATTATTGGTTTCAGCGTTTTGAATATTAGTTTCAAAACCTTCGAAATAAGAAGTAATAACATACAATAATTAATTGAGCTTTATTCACTTTCGTGTATTGTGGCAATGTGTTGCTAATAAAATAAATATAACGACTAATTTCGAGCATTTGCTATTTTTCCTCAGGTTGCGAATCAAAAACTAAATGAAATATTTTATTAATGATAATTTGCTGAATACTTCCATACGCAAGTATTCATAAAATTAGCATTAAAAAAAATATTTCATTAAGTTTTAAATTCGTAACCTGAGGAAGAGCAACAAATGCTCGAAACTATGTAGTCGTTTTATTTATATAGTATAAATAAAACATTGACACAATAAAGGAAAGTGCTATTAAAGCTCAATTATGTAGGTATTTTATTAAATATTCAATTGTGATAAATTCGTATATAGAATCGAAAAGATGGCATTAATAATATCGATTTATTTGATTCTTGGCGCAGTTAGCGTACAATTACTTTATACTGCTTCCAAACGAATTTGAACTATTTTAGTTTTAAGGATTGCTGAATACTTTTCAAATCTTATATCTTTCACACTTTTATAGCCCAGTATCCGTAACCGTGTTGGATATGTGGTACATGCATATTGGTTCCCCTCCCCACTCTTTGTTGTTTTCAAAAGTAAGTAGTTATTGTAGAAATTCTAACCTGGTCCTCCAAGACCATGGATTTACGGTTTATTATCTCGTTTTTTTGTTTTTATATTATTTATTTCAAATTGAAAATATTCTTCCATGTTCCGCGTTCTCGCTGCTATGTTTTTGAGGTATCAAGCTTTTGGCTGGATTGTATTGTTGAGTCTCTGATTTCATCTTCCAGCAATAAGTAGCATTGATTTAATTGACACGAGATTAAGATCTGAAAATTTACCATTAAATACTGTGAGGTTATATTAGTTTTATTGTGTTAGTTTAGGCAATCCTTTTTAAATCGTCATTTCATGGTTGCATTTATCAGATCATGGTTACATTTATTTAAAATGATTGATTTAAATCATGGATTGAAATAACACATTTCCACTTCGCATTTCTTTTCGACGAGGCTGTTTGAAAAGTCCCTGAGTAATAAAACAGTATCTTTTTGAGAAAAATCGGTTTCCAATAGCTCGGCACCTCTCTTCAAATCTCGAAGGCTCAGTTCATCAAATTAGGCATTTGTTTCAGCTATAACATGTTCAATTGAGTAAAATCTTCATCTAACACCTTCGAGCTTGGGAACAGCTAATAATAGCTAAATTTGCAGAATATCAGGATAGGGAACCCCATTGTTTTGATTGTTCTTTGATCTCTGGTGTGTAGTGGTGTGGATATCCATGTTTAATCATTACAAACCGAGTCCAAAACTGCCCAAATTGTGTTTCAAAATAGTTATAAAGAGAACTTTAGCTGATCGGTGGGCACATGCCAAACCCGTCGCGCACATAGCTTTTGCATATTCAACAAACATGTAAAAATGTTGTACACACGCTCAGTTAAGATGTTTACCATCTTAGCAATCTTATACACCTTCAATATCAGTTACCTAACGTCATCAGTTACCTAACGTACACTTTTTTGATCATCTCTGGCGTCGGAAGGCCTTCCTGAACAAAGTTCATTTGTGCTTATGCGACAAAAACTTAAACACCCATCCATTTTGCCTCTCAAATAATAATGTTTCATGAGAACAAGAAACTCGTATTTTCTATTCTGTACATAACCAATGAGATGATGATGCGAAAATAACTGAAGCACCAACTAACTGACAGATTATTATGAACAGATTTTGTTTGCTTACGGTTAGCACTTCCAAAAAATTATAAGTATGTACCATTAGTGGCGACATCTAATAATCAGTAACGGGAATTTTAAAACAAGGTAGGATATAGAAGTATATATTCAGGCATATTGTCACAGACAGAAACACTTTTAACTGGACAGTTTAAATTAGAACAGGTAAATTATTTACATATAAGGCTGTAATAGGCCTAGGAATAACCGGTTATTCTCCGTCAAAAAACGAGAAACTCATTTAAGATGAAAGCTTGTTGTTTCAATCAAATTTCGTGGTCTAGAACACAAGTTGGATCACGTTTTCCATATAAAATTTGAACTAATCCAGCTCAATGGATGTCATGAAACAAGTAATTTTAACGCAGGCCCTGCTATTGATTTGACCTTTGTAATGGGAATCAACATATTAAATTAAAACACTATTTATATTAAATATTTTTTGGTTATAAGTAATTATATTTTTTAAACAGGACCAGGTTAGCTTCAAAATGTCGCATCAGTCATCAAAATAAAAACAAAGCATTCTGCGAATATTTAATTCTATCATTTATTTATGCCATCCTTTATCACAAAATCAAATTTGTCTCATCGCTGTTTGAAAAATATGACATATTACTGAATTCGTTATCAATTCAACGAAAATAAATTACATATTTGAAAAATCGCTTTTTTATGGTACCACAACCTTTTTTTTATCATTTCATCTTTGCAGACTGTTCTGGGGCAAAGTACTCCAAACAGTTGCTTGCAAAATCGGGGACATACGGCTTTACGATGAAAAATCTTTTTTGCATCTTACCCCTATCGGGATTCGAACCCGGTACCCCCGATCCAAACGCCAAAGCTTTTACCATAGAGTTGTTTGGTCAATTAAGTCGTGGTAAAACACAACTTAATTTCCTGTAAACCATATTTTAAACGCATTGACGATCATTTTTTTAGGTTGTTTTATCTTTCTGCTAGGTAGTGTTTTTACTATTGTTTTTGCTATACATGTCCAATCGTGAATACCAGAAATATTAGAGCTGATTCCATGTGTATATTCTATTTTATAACAATAAAAACACAAAATTTTGAAAAAATATCAGAAAAATAAAGTGGACTTTTATTTTTTTTTTTTAAATAAAAAAATCTATTTGCTTTTCTTCTATGATTTCGAAGACAGCTCGACATTCATTACAAAATTATAAAAAAATTATAAATTGTTTGTATAAATGCAACGAATTCTCATAGTAAAAATATATTTTCGGTGAAATACGGCAAATTAGAACTGGTGAGGATCAATACGTTATTAAATACAGCCATAGCGGGTGATGAATAGTCTATCGATGTTAAATTTAGGAGAACTTGTAGCCCCGGTACATGGTATGGACACCTATCTGCGCACAGGTACACTCTAGCATTATTCTATGATGACTGTTCTGTTGTTCTATAAACTTTAAAAGCCCTTTTCAGGCCGTTTAACCTAAATTCCGTTATTTTTCTTTTTCTTGTTTACAAATTTACAATATACACGATCATATGATACTTTTAACCTTTTTTTACTCGCTGCCCCCATTTTTTTTAATAATAATTTATATTTGTTAAATTATCTATAATAAATTTTTTTTCTATAACAACTTTATTATTTGATTATCTATTTTAACTTCCATACTTCACAATTTGGTGTTACAATTAGCATATTAGCATTTATTTCTTCTGTACTAACAAAGTTGTATGTAGGAAGAAATAAGAAATAATTAAAAAAAAACTAAGTAAGAAAACTTTATCTTTGTTACTAATTTCATTTTTCAATATGATATTTGGTTATACATCAAGTTTCTTTTTATTATATTCTGAAGAAAATTTTGCAAACTTTGGTGGCCCCGGTAAACTTCTTACGGCCCCCAGTAAGCCGCGGCCCCCTGTTAAGAATCACTGCTCTAGATTATAATCCTTAATAAGGAATTAGATGACTGTTGCATTGTCAGCAAATTAATTATTACCAAAGCAACATTTTGTTTAATAAACTAAAGGGCCAACCATAAAAAAATTATAAAATTAAAAAAAATTAAAAATTTTGACGACACTAATTTTTAATGACATTCCAGCCATACTAGACGTAACGAGTATGCCGTAAATATTGTAGAATATTGAATGACAACTATTTATTTATTTATAAACTATTTGTTATAGTGACAGCTGTTTATTGTTTGTTGTTTTTTTTAGGTAGCACGATACAAAATTTAATTTTTTTTACGTTTGAACGCAAAATTTCGCTCCAATAATTTTTATTAAGTGACAATTCATATTTAACGAAGCTTCGTTAAATTTTTTAATTTAAATTAATTTTTCCATGGGCGAAAGCACAGAAACGGCATTTAACGCAAACATAATTTTTTTAAAGTTACGTTTATAATTTTTTTTAATTTTTCTATGGTTGCCCCTTTAATTAGATTTAGCGCCTAATTAATCTAGGTTTTAAAAGTTTTATCAATTTTTAATATAAAGGGAGTACCGCCATTGACTGCTACAAATGGACGGATTGGCTCCATCATTTCGCTACACTTTTAATCATTTTATATATTGCTTAATCAAAAACATGGTTTCCCTAACCTTTCCGCAATTATTTCATCGAAGCGAAAGGTTATGCGTTTTCTAGTTTCTTTTTACCAGTTTTTACGAGTTTTGGTTTCTCCGCCTCGTTCGCTTGATCACCCAATCCTCACGAAGCCGCATGCAACTGGCCTTTTACTTCGTTTTTCCCTTTTACCTATAAAACCGGTTTAACGAAGAAAAAGACCGGTTGCATGCGTCCTCGTGAGCATTCCGCATTGGGTGGATAGCACAAAGAAAATTATATAGAAAATTACAAAACAATAAAAATACTTTTTCTTTTCTAATTTTTTAGTGTCACGAATACTGCTGCATCCGAAGGATTTTGATTTAACCAAATTATTGGAATTAGTTTGTACATTTAACAAAAATCACAAAAAATCACGCGTAACATGGTAAAGTACATAAACAAATATAAAAAAGTACGTCCTTTGGCTTCTATGAATTGTGTGACAATAAATACAGGTTACCCTCCAAGAACACGGTATTCAAAGAACACAGATATTCCTTCCACCGAATTACACTGAAATCTCGATTATCCGGAATCCGATTATCCGTGAACCTCGATTATCCGGGATATTTTATTCTCTTCTTGGTCAATGTGAATTTCAACTGATTAACCGGGATTTTTTTTAGGTCTAATAAAAATCATTCGATTAACCGGGATTTTTGATTATCCGGGAAGACCCAATCATCCCGGATAATCGAGTTTCAAGTGTACACGATTTCAAACAACACGATATTCGTTGATTCTTTTATTTTGTTTTTTGTATACCATAACAAAAAAAATATTATAACGTAACGTTTTTTCTGTTCTTTTTCGTAGTCTCCAACAACATGGTTTCAAAGGACACGGAACGAATTAATCGTGTTTTTAGAGGGTTTCCTGTATATATTTTATTTTTCTATTTGTTTATTCATGTCGAAGACGTGTTTAATAATAAAAATGGATGCATGTTGTTCTCGTGTTGCGTAATACGATTTGGACCAACTATTTCAGAAATCTGCTGTTCGAGATGGCATAAAACTGTAAATTATACTTTTAATTATTTTCAGATAAACAAAATATTAAAGTTGTGAAATAAACTTTGTACTTTGATAAAATAAAAAAAAAATTATTCTTTAATTATATTTGAAATTTTTGAGTAACGCATTTAATTAATTTTTTTTAGTTCTAAAAGTAGATTCTAAAATAAAATCTGAATCTGGCGCAAAGCGGAGGTGAAGTGTAAATATCTTAACATTATTATGCTGCGAGCGAAACGAGTCTATATGCTGTAGAGTCTATATGCTGGGTCTACGTAAAGCTTGGTAAAAAATGTTATATGGAGGACTTCTAAGGGATACCATGCTTTCGTATGCTGATGAAAACATGCCCCTCCGCTGGGTGTTTCAGCAGGACAATGATCCGAAGCACACGGCGAATGTGGTAAAAGACTGGTTTACTGCACATAAAATTAATGTAATGAAATGGCCAGCCGAGTCTCCCGATCTAAACCCAATAGAAAACCTCTGGGCTGAGTTAAAACGTGATGTAAGTAAATTGCTGAGGCCAAAAACTATAAATTAATTTTGAGAAAACGTTCAAACCGGTTGATGGAGTATCCCACTTAAAAGATGTCAATCACTGGTAGATTCTATTGGTAGGCGATGTAATGTGGTCCTTAAAAATAACGAGTACATCACCAAATATTAAATCTTTATGTAAAAATCAAATTATTCCAACGAATAACTATTTTTTAACAAGATTGCTTAAATTTCCTTATTAATTTGCACAGATGGCGTAAATGAATTAAAATTGAATACGATAGTTCGATCTGTGATCACAATAAAGTGAAAATGTAACAAATGTTTTGTTTTCTACAAGAGAATGTCAATTAAAAAAAACATGTTTCAATTTTTGATATTGATGATTTTGTTAAAAAAAATGTATCATTTAAAAATTTCATAGAATTACCTATTATATTGCACACCACTGTATGTAACATGTAAGTATACGCATACAGAAAAAATAAATCTTGTTTTAATTTTTTAGTTCAATTAAACATCTCCTTTGATTGTCTATGGGTCAATCCTTGTGAGTAAAAACTTCACAGCTCAATACGGAACCCCAAAAGTAACATTTTCAGAAATAATCGTAAATATAAAATTTTGAAAAAAAACAGACATAATAAACTGTATGTAGATCTGACGGCAAAAAATTAAACTTATTGGGTCTATTTTTAGCTGCGTTGCTTTCGCAAAGCCGCTTAACTTTAATATTAGAGACCAATTTTGGTTTCAGCAATATTTGTTTGTGAATTTCCAGTAACGGAAAATAATTGTTCATCATATAGTTGGCTTTTATCTGCAGTAGTAATTGTAATCCGAATCGGTTTTATGAAAATCTTTTTTTTAGCTTTATTTAAAGCCAAGTCTACTTTAATTAGTACTGATAAATACGCCAACTATGATGAACAATTATTTTCCGTTACTGGAAATTGACAAACAAATATTGCTGAAATCAAAATTGGCCTCTAATATTAAAGCTAAGCGGCTTTGCGAAAGCAAGCAGGCTAGCCGTGAGTATTGTCCAGTGCCAAATAATCCATTGTGCATAGAGTAATAATTTGTTTTTACTTTGCATACTCTTCGAACACGTTTTCTGTTCAGAGTAAAATTTAAAGAACCGAGTATGCGAGGTGTAAGCACAGTTCACAAATAAAAGCACAGTGTACATAGAAAAATTACTCAGATTAAACAAAAAAACACCGAGTATTTTTGACAGCACACTGCTTGCTCAGATTGAATGTAACAAGGTCCTTGTTTCGAATTATTTAACACCAAACTAATTGCAACAGAAGGGCCACAGAAGATTTGAAAAATGTTCTTCAATTATTGTTTTACCTTTTTCAAGATAATCATTAATTTGACTGCTCCTTTTTAGTTCTGGCGTATAGAAGTAAATTTATGTTTCGTCCTTAGTTGTAAATCGAAGGGCCAAATCGGTTTGATCCTAGTTAAAATTGTTCAGAATTCAATTTGCTAATTGACCGCTGATATATCAAATGCGACACTCATCTTTAACATAGCTCTTCATGTTTAGTTAAAATTGCATACGTCGATCTAGTTGAGTTGCCCAAAACAAATCACTCACTTTTAGTCGGCGGTCGTCCTATAAACTTGTTTCCATTTTTCGGGCGACCACTACGTTGTTCCTATTCAAACGTGATCGGTTTCACTGTTTCAGTGCCTATTTACAAACAAAGGTCTTTGAAGGAGCAGACCTCCCTTTAACACATTTATTATCTCACGATTTTCATAATTTTACATTTTACAAAATATCACTAAAACGATTACTTTAAGCTGCTGTTTTACACATACGATTTGACAGATCAAAATGACACTTCACATGTGAAATGTTCTTAGTACACGAATACTTAGAAATGTAGATTATCAGTTCTTCTAATGCCCTATAGTTGCAACTCCGCAAATTTGCTCAACTACACCCGCATTCAAAATTAATTATATTATTGTGTGATATAAATAATAATTAATTTTAATTATGAACTCAACTTCACAAAAAGGGATTCACTTTAGTTAAAATCTAATATACGTTACGAATTATCGAAAAACAATAAAGCCTCCGAAATATAAGGTGGGAGGTTTCATCAGAAGCATTAGTTTATAATAAGTAAATACTCATAACAATTTTATATTTTAATACGATACAGATCATGAAAACGTTCAATGGTGCGAACGTTTTTCATGATCTGTCAACGTCAGCACGCCAGTCAAGATTAACATTTTTATCATGGTGAAGTTCACGAACGAACAACGTTTGAAAATTATTACAAATTTCTATTACAATTCTGAGTCGGTGGTCGCAAGTTTAAGAGCACTTACTCCAATTTTCGGGGTTAATAATCGATCCACCAGACAGGCTGTGCATGCTATCGTGGATAAGTTCGAGTCAAAATAATCACTATTGGATGTTTCTATGCCAGTGAGACAATACCGAAGTACCGAATTCGAAGTACCGAAAATATCTCAACTGTAAGTCATTCAGTTCAAAATGAGCTAAATCAGTCGATTCCGCGCCGTTCACAGGAATTGCTAATCTCTCAAACCACTTTGCACCAAATTTTGCATAAAGATCTTGGCTTAAATTAAGATCAAATTAACTCAAAAACTGAAGAATTTTGATCATTTGAAGTGCCCAATCATCCTGCGCCGAAGTGCTTTGATTGGGCTCTGTTAAAGTTTAAAAAAAAATCCAGAATATCATCAAAATCTTCAGCGATGAAGCTCATTTTTGGCTTAATGGCTTTGTCAGTAAGCAAAATATGCGTTATTGGACAGCAACAAACCCACAAGTATTTCAAGACTACATTACAACGACTTCATGCCGGAAGTGTGACTGGACCATATTTTTTCGTCTATCAAAATGATCCTCATATTACGGACAATGGAGTTCGCTATCGTGCCATGTTGAACTATTTTTGACTAAAATTGGATGGACTTGACTTCAGTGATTAGGGTTTGCAAAAAACTGTTTTTTATAAAACCGGCTTTTCGGTTTTTTCCAATCTAATACCCGGTTTTAACAGGTTAACCGGGTTTTACATCGGAAAAAATTAAATCTATAATAAGATTGCCCTTATTGTATATCTTTGCTAAAAAACGTATTTAAATAAAAAAAATTTCATATTTTTTATTTTTAATCCCAATTCGGATATAAAAATTAATAAATTTATTAAAATAGTACAAATATATATAGTTAATCAAAAAAAAAAAAAAAAAAAATATGAAAAATTTTACTCTTTTTTCGAAAGAAAATAGTATATTAGAAATGCTAGAGAGCATTTATCGACTCTCACCAAAACGACTTCTAATTTTATTGCAAAAATTCCCCAATACAGAAAAGGTTCTTTCTGAGTCCGTTGAAGTTGGGTTAACTGTAAGTAAGGCATTGATAAGCAATTCTAAGTTGTTTGTTCTTTTCCGTGTTGCTTCGAAAAAATGACATTCTTTCCTAAACGTCTTTTTCAATACCCATGTTAAGTTCAACATTAAGCGACATTTCATCATCATTATTCACATTTAATATGTTAATCTCACTATTCTCACCATCCACCAAACTTTCTGGTTCTGCTGCTATTTGAAACAATCTTCCCAATAACCGCTTCCCAAAATTAAACATTTCCGTTTTTGACGAATATGGCATAGAAACTCTCGGTTGAGTTAGTGATTTGTTTTTTGTATTTGGATCTTTCAAATACTTGCCATAAATACTAAATTAATATTTCTAGGATCTAGCACCCTCTTTTGTAATGAATTATTGAATTGGATAAACTTTTGCTGATTTCTGTATTTAGCTGATCAAGTACTTAGGCCGTAATTATTGTAGACGCTCTTGTACGGGTGATAAAGCATCACAAATAAGCATTATTTCAGAAATATTTTCGAGCATATTTAATTGTTTGCTTAACATACTGCTGTAAAATAGTATTGCGTACAGGGGAATGCTTGAAAAATTATATTACTTTGCGAACTGAATTAATGCATACCACGAATGAAATGTCAGAATATTCAACTTCATAATAATCTTCATTTTCGAGTTCATCGCCATATTGTATATCACAATCAGATTCGTCGAATTCATAATGCTTTTACTAATCGGGGTGATGTTTTATATAAAATGTCTGTAACGCCAAGATGTAACCCTTGGTTCATACATAGAATAATTTCAGATTCTGATTTTGGTAAATTTAATATTACTGATGCTCCATCACATGTTGTCGCCACACTATTATTTTTCAAAACCAAACCAAATTTGTTAAGTCGTTGATCAATTAGTTTCCTTATTTTATATAAATCACAACTTCCATATATGCGGATAAGACCCAAATGTATAAATTACAAATCGAAATTATCGATTCAGGTTCAGGTATCTTCTGGCCCGCAGGCTTGCCCACTCCTCAAAAGTTGATAATTTATTGTATTGTTTTGATTTTTTCATTTTCAATTTTTGTAGCATTTAAAATCAGTTGTAACGATTATGCTTATCGATAATCGATAAGCATGAAAGAGGGAGAACAAAAGAGGAAGAAGAGTTAAGTCGTTTTAATTATTGAAGTCGGGGATTCTATAATAAGCCATATTAGGATGATAATCCAAAATTTCAAAAAAAAAAACAAAAATCATTATAGAACACAAAGGTTGATATTTTGGTGTGTGCCAGAGAGCAATAAAATTGTTTTGTAAGAATTAACATAAGAGATAACCGTGTAAAGTTATCAGTTAAATGAAAATAAAAAAAAAGTTTGTGATAAAACTGATACATAATTAATAATTAATAAACTAAAACTACTATTCTATAATAATATTACCTAAATTATGTATTTATAATTTATAAACTAAATGGGGTGATTGTGAAATAAAAAAAAATTATAAAAATTTAACTAAAACGTGTATCAAAAGTTATTTCAACGGAATATGTTTTACGTATACTATATATAATTGATACCTGAAGCTCACAACAAAAACAAAAAATTTATCACAGCCATTTCAACTGAAAGCTTAAATCAACCAAATTAAAGAAGTTGGAGAATTCAAATAACGTATGGTTCCATAACTATTACGGATGTGGGGTGATTCATCGTTAACGCACCTTCGTCGGTATTATTGTACAACAGGAGATTGGTTAAGTGACGTGAATTTGGGGATTCTCCGGTTTACTATAGTGTGGAGGTCAACGAAATTTAAATCGAACGACCGGCATCAACGACAATTATATTACCGCGCATGGAGGAACAATATAAAAGTGAATGCCAGTTACACCAATTGCAGAGTGGTATAGGTAATTCTTACTTTAATTATATTTCCAATTTATTAAGTAAATTTAGCGATCAGTATATACATTTTTTTTTGTTTGCATCAATATTATTGGTAATTCAGTTCGACTTAAAATTATGCTCGAATATACAAAATAGTAATTCTACATAAACTTTGCTTCCATAATAAGTTTAGTAAATTTTAAGCTTTATAATAATTTGTAAAGTAAAATTGATTAAATGTTATACTTGCACTTGTCTGGTAGGTACAAGCAAAATATCCGAACCATTGTGGATATCGTTATCAAATACGCTCGCGTTCACTAGATATTTGCTTAGTGTTGGTTTTTTTTGGCTTTTTCTTTTTTTTGCTAATTGAGTGATTGTTAACTATGACAAAATAAATTAAATAACTATAGTGTTGTGTGTGAGTGGCAATTAATCCAAGAGATCAGGAAACTATGAATAGGATTCTAGGCCAAAAGGAAGAATAGTTACACAGTTTCATTAAAGTATTTTCGGATTTGTGGCACTCATAAACTCGAGCATTTATTGATTCCCGAATAAAGATAAATCTAGTAATTTGTCTTATAGACAAACCATCTAGTATTCTAGCGCACCTAATCTTGATAAAATTTCTTCTAGCTTTGTCGTCGTACGAACTGCAACATATTAGACTGAAGACTGATTTTTTTGAAGGTCCAGCGTCTGGCCCTACATCGGAAGTCTCTTCGTTCTCATTCAACTTTTGGTTGAGGTTATGGTAGCTCTTTAAATGACTTAACAAAGTCACTGAGAATTTGTCTTCTTGTGTAAAATTTATGTTAAATCGTTTCAAATGCAGTTTAAAAAATTACTCGGTTATTTTTCCAGAAAATCCAAGTTTACGGTTTTTGGTTATCATTGAAAACCCCGGTTTTAACTGGTTTGCAAACACTATCTGTGATATGTGTTTCAAACGAGATGGTGTCACATGCCAAACACCTGGTCAAACAATTGAAGGAGTAGTTTGGTGTCCGTATAATCTCGAAAAATGGTCTAGGCAAATCGCCACCCCGCACATGCGATTGAACGCTGTTGAATTGAAGCAGTTCTTCTACTTCAATGACTGGACTTCACTAACCCACAATTTAGCCTTCAACAACTATTAGCCTAAAATGCTTTATATTTTACATACTTAAATGTTTATATTCTGAGCTCAGACGGTTCCATGTACCATAGTACCTTTTATGTACGTTGAAAAATACGTACCAACGAGTCAGATACTAGCATAAAACTATACATATTTTGTAAAATGTGATTTAATTAAGCACAAAAATGAATTTTATCAGTCAGATAAAGATTAATAAAACCATTTTATCAATAAAAAAACCCATTAAAATAAGCGACATGGTATACTGTTTTGATAACAAAATCTTGTCAAATAATCAATATACGAGTAGTGCTATGAATTTATATTATGTATATATGGAAACGAAACTTACAAAAAAAAAAGTACATATAATATGGCATCCTAGTGCAATATGGGATTTATACACATACATAATTTTTGTGTGCTATAGTTTAAAAGGTCATCTATCGATAAATTCATTAACGTTGAAAACATTTATAGATAATAGATGATGTAATTTAGATTATCAATAGAAATAATTCCGAAGTTCCATTACTCGTACTCCTACTAATTTTGTGCTGCTGCGCTATGCTATGTATCCCATGACTCATCTTACATTTCTTTTATTCAATTTTACTTCTTTCTAGGATGTGAATAAGTTCCCAAGTATATAAATAAAATACCCAAGTATTTTTTATCATAACAATAAGATAAATTGTAGTTTCACCATACATTTTCTGAAACAGGATATGAATTTTCTGTGTTGAGAAGTCACTATATTAAGTAACTATAGAGAAATGTACGAGTATTTTGAAAATCGATCGATTTACAATAAACTTTATATACAAATAGATCATTACGAATTCTATATGGGAGTGCAAAAACTAATATAATTATCTGTATGGATGTTCTGCGATTTATAGCATTACAAAACTGTACCTACCTTGTTCTATTTAAAATCTACACTACACACTCTTGGTATGCAAAATGTATATTCAAAATATCGATTGAATTTGTTTCTATCTATGAATTAAGCTACTAGAATAATTGTGTAATACAGTAAATTCGTAGTATGTATACAAAAAAGAATTGTCTATAGGGCGTGGTCAATTTTAGAGATGAAAAACACATATATTTCAAAATCGATTTTTTCGACAAACAATAATTTAAAATTTCGAATTTTCCACACAATCCTGTCACGAAAACGGATTATAGTGGCCACAATTCTCGCAAAACGAGAATGAGTTAAGGAAGAAAATGTAAAAATTCAATGAATTTAATGTGTCAGCACATTTTATTTTGCTTCGCATAAATCGAGGTGCCTTTTCCTTTGGTTCTGTAATTGAACTTAACCAAATAGTTTCTTTGTGCTGTTGGCTTTTAAATTTTATTCCATGCATTTTCTGACCATCCAATAAGTAGAGGATGTATTATAACTGTATCGTATTGTTATTTAAACTTTCATCGTTTCATTTCATTTTGCGTAAAAAAGAAAATTACAACTTCCTAAGATTAAAATACGGTATGGGATTTTTAGTTCGGTAAATGTTGTTCGGCACAGACGATATTATTGTGTGAAAAAATAAATACAAAAAAACAAAATAAAAGAGGAATAAAGAAAATCGTGTTGTTTGAACTGTGTAATTCGAGGGAAGGAGTATCCGTGTTCTTCGAAGCCGTGTATTCGAATACCGTGTTCTTGGAGGGTTACCTGTACATATAACTATAACCTTATATCTATAAGGAGTCATGAAAAAACAGTTATTTGCTCACTGTTTTATGCTGTAACACTCGAAGTTGGTAGTAATCTCAATTGAAGTCTAGAAGGTTTTTCGTTTATAAATTTCATTAATAAATCGCTTCTTATTTTGGATTAATTTAAAGCCGCTAACATTTTTTCTTTTTGCTAAATTTGTGATGTGTGGTTTGTGAATGACCCTTTCCCACGATTTACAACAGTTAGTGGTTGTTTAAAAAAAAAAATATAATAATAATTATTTGGTAATAATTTACCTTACCAGTTTCGATATGGAAAAAATTATTCCC
This sequence comes from Nephrotoma appendiculata, assembly GCA_947310385.1. NCBI lineage: Eukaryota > Metazoa > Arthropoda > Insecta > Diptera > Tipulidae > Nephrotoma > Nephrotoma appendiculata. Next base: position 8,631,275 of record OX371224.1, on the reverse strand, counting down.
AACCCAATTTATAACAATTTAAATCTAACTTCTTTTTTCAGTAGGCCAGAACAACAATAGTTAAGAAGGTTAAAAGAGCTTCTTATGCTGTGTGCCTCAGGTCGATTTTTTCGACTAAATTATGAACTAAAGTAAATTGTTCACAATTCACAATAAACATTCATAAGTGGCAGTAACATCAACAAAACAAGCTGTGCCCGACTGTTTGAAATACTAAATTGTTGACTTTTCGTGGATAAAGTAAATATTAAATTAAATTAAAATAATGGAAGATGATTGAAAGTTGCATTATTTGCAAATGTTATTATAAACTACGAAATGTTTAAAAATAAAAAAATTTGTACACAATAACACATTTGCATTAAATAGCAAATGGCATTTGACAACTAAATTGAAAAGTTACCTTGCGAGGAAACTTTTCGTTTTAAACCTGGCGACGAATAGTGTAAGGTCAGCTCAAATAATTTAGTTCATAATTTAGCCGAAAAATCGACCTGAGGCACACAGCATTAATCTTTGAATCTGCTTACGAACTAATTTTGAGTTTAGACAGTGCCCAATAAATTTCGTGTCATTATTTCATAAATGGTTTAGTTGCCGGTCAATTCCACTCAATAAAATAAACTATATATGGCAACTTTCTTCCGCCTGTTTTCTGTCTTATCGGGTCTCGATCTTTAATTATTAAATATGCTTTGATTAATGATTGATCTAATTTCATTACATATTAAAAAAGGATGATTTATAAGACCAGGAAAATTTATTTTTTTCGCGAGCATATTTATCTAACGAAGAACATATGAAAGTCCAACGACGACATGCAACTTAAAAAGAAGGGAAGAAATACTTAATGAACATATGTGTCTTTTCAAATAAGCCCACACGCTTCTCTTATAGAACGCCGCTTTGTCGAATCGAATGAACCGTTGAATTGAAACACAGACCTATAGATTTGTTTTTGGTATGGATCAAAACTTGCGGTCTTGCTACTCTCAAAACTTAATAAAACGACTCAAAACAACATGTCGGTGTTTGATCGAATAATTATGCATCTTCGGCGTCGAATTTGCTATTGTTATACAATCGCGTGTACCTAGGCAATCAGTTGGAGGGATTGTAAAAGCGCTAAGTATGGTTCATTAAAGGCTGCGTTGACTGTTCTGTAAATCCTTTATGTATTGGCATGTCGATAGTTTTTTTTTTAAATTACCAAATTAAGAAAAGAAGTTTGAATTCTAGGTACAAAAAGTGCATCGACTGAGCGAGAGAAACCAAACCAAGATCCGGAATAAAAATAAAAAGAAAAGAAAATTTTTTTATTTTAATTTTTGCAGACATAGGTACGTAAATAGTTTTAGATAAAACTATTATTCGCAAAATTGGCTACTTAATCAATTTTACCAAAAAATTTCACCAAATTTTTAAGTAATGTCAATATAGTAATAGTTATATATAACAAATATGTACTAGCACGTTCGCATTTTTCAAAACTTACTATTGGACATAAAACATTTTGGTATAAAAACAAATCTTCTTTGAGAACTTTTAACAAAAATGGTGGAGACAATCCCATTTCTTGTCCACGGCGTCAATAAGAAGTATCTAGCTAGACATACAGCAACACTCTTCCTCACTTCATCAATCTTTTCTGATGTAAGTTGGCTTATTTGTCGTTCAATCGTTACTTTATCTTCCAGTATGTGCAAAAATTCAAAACTATTCATTACACGCTGAATGGTTGACTTGCTTGGCACATAATTGACGCCAAAAATTACGTAATTTTCTCTGCGTATTCACAATTCAACAATTATTTAAATAAAATGTTTTAATAATTTCAACACGTTGTAGCGGCCTTAGATGCTCCATTATAAATTGTTATCGACCATTCTCTACGACTATCAAATATCATCCAAAACAAAATGGCGGTCAAACGAAATCGACCTGTGGCCCTATTCTGGTAATTCCCGGGGAATGGAAATTTTAAATTTTGTAGCAGTTTTATTTTTATTCCCTTTTCCCCAAAAGTGTATTCTGGCTTTTGGGGAAAAATTTTTTGGGAAAAAATTATTCCCTATTATAGCAGTTTTGACGTTTATTTTTCCATACCTATTTTAGGAAAGAATAAACTGGGAATAGAATTGAACGGAAGTTTATTGTATTTTATACTAGTAGCAATATTTTGACTGTAAATTTATACTGAAAACTGGTAATATTAATTGGAAATATCAATATGGAATTTTTACTTTGATAACAAAATTATTTTTTAGTAAAATTCGATTAAAATATCAACAAAAACCAATTAAACGTAGTAAACTATCTTTAGATTTTGGTTTTCTTGTTTTATATTGCGATCACGTGTCAACCGCGAATAATTAAATTATTTTCCCGTAAATTTATTCCCCAATCGCCAGAATTAACATTTGGAAAACGGCGAATTGGGAAAAATGTCTGGGGAATAGCTGCTACAAAAAAGAAATTATTCCCTATTCCCGGGGAATTACCAGAATAGGGCCACTGGATCATAAAAGCATACGGTATTTGTAATGAGATGGTAGTATAAAAAACTAAACTAATTTATTGAGAGAATTACGCATAGACGGTTTATTTCCCATAATTGTTAACAGAAAATTTTCTATTTTTTGTCGAAATTTTAACCGATCTATTTGGCATCTTCGGTTAAACTTTTATTTTTTAACTCGTTTGGCACACGCTTTAGAAACAATTTACGTACTAATTCATATTTCCTCAATTTGCCAGTCACAATAGACCGATTATATTAGAACAGAACGCTGAGATATCAAACAAATATACAATTATACTTAATAAACACATTTTAATTAATCACTTGTTTTTTGTTTCGCAGAATATTTCGAATATTTTTCAAAAAGTTTAAAAAATCACTCGATCGATTTCGACTTGTTAGGTTATCATCAGGAGTATCTACTGATTTGTATTAGTAAAAATTTTGTTATATAGTAGAAAAAAGCAAAATATAAATAAAAGAAGGAGGGACAAAAAATAAGCAATAAAAATTAATCTACGGATCGCGCAGGTAGGCGATGAGTCATAGGCTGAGTAACAAAATTCAAGGTATATTATTGCGTACGTGAGAATAGAAAAGGGCGGGGTCTGTAATTGGTGAGAACCGGATTTCTCTCTGTTCGTTAAGGATATTTTGGTTAAGAAATATTGATTTTCTAATTTCGTAAGATTCTAAGGTATCTAAACGTCTGCCTTTGGGTTGTATATATATTATGTCTAAATAGTTCAAGTTAACTGTATGATTTTCTGAAGTTAAATGGTTATGGAAAGTTGATTAATTGCAACCAGATAAATGTTCCTTAGCTCTAACTCCAAAATTGCGCCCAGTCTGACCAATATAGGAGAAACTACAATCATTGCAATTGATCCTATAGACACCAGATTTGGAAAGGCGATCAACTCTAGGTTTATTGTTAAAAATCATTTTCTTTATTGTGTTATTATTATAAAAAGCAAAGCTAATATTGGTATAATTGGACACGATGTTGCTAATCCGTTGGCTCGTTTTTCCTATATACTCTAAGCGACGCCAATTTTCCCGCGTTGGACTATCCAGTGGATAAATACCCGTTAGAGTTTTACGCTTTATCTTTTTATTTAATAACTTTAATATAGTCCTAGTTGCATATCCGTTATTCGTTGCTATTTGAAGAATTATGTTAAGCTCAGTGTTATAATTTGAATTTGACAGAGGGATGTTTATTAGTCTATCTATGAGTGAGTGGAAAGCTGACATTTTAATATTATGGGGATGGTTTGAAGAACTAGGGATAACAGCGTCTGTATACGTGGGTTTCCGATAAATTTTGAAGTCTAAAGTAGAATTAATCCTGGTTATTGTTATATCTAAAAAATTAATACATTTATTTTCTTCTTTTTCTAACGTAAAATCAATGGTGGGATATTGAGAATTTAACCAAGTAAAGAAAGAGTCTAACAGTCTATCAGTTCCATTCCATAGACATAATATGTCATCAACATATCTATACCAAAAGATTATATGACGAAAATAAGGATTGTTATTTGATATGATCATTTGTTCGAAGAAATTCATGAAAATTTCAGCCAACAAAGGTGACAGAGGAGAGCCCATGGGTAGACCATCAGCGAATTTGAAATATGTATTATCAAAACAGAAATAATTTTGTTTAATACAAGTCTCAAAAACTAACTTCAGTTCACGACGTAAGCTCTCATCTACAACATCCCTATCTAAGTAATTACAAACTATTTGGGACAAAGTATTAATTGGAATAGAAGTGAAAAGACTGGCAACGTCAAATGAAACTAGTTTTGAATGTCACGGAATGTCGACGTCTTGAATTTTGTTAATCAATTCTACCGAGTTCTTAACCGAGTAAGCCAAAAAGAAATTAGTATGACAATTGAAAAAATTTATGAAACCCTTACATAGCTTGTAGGCAGGAGCATTGCAATACGCTACTATTGGTCTAATCGGAATGCCTTCCTTATGGATTTTTGGTAAACCATAAATATACAATTTTGACTGAAAGAATAGGTAGATAGATATTCAAACTCATCCGTGCAAAAAAGCAACATAAACTCATCTTTTGGAAAATCCGGAACAGTGAACGACAAATAATGTAAGTTTTAGTAACATTTTGCTGTGCAGTGAACGCAACCATGTACACAATAGAAAAAAAATGTTTCTACCAACTAAATGTCGTAATGACGGAAAACTGAAAGAAACCTAGATTGTCTTGGTATGTTTTTAGTGCCCGGAACCTCACGATGAGAAAAAATATCTCATCCAGGAACTATGTACAGTGGTGGTATTTTAATTAAACCACTAGAAATAACTCGTAAAATTCAAATCCTCTTTTTGAGTTTGTTCTCTTAATTAATTTTTAATTACTTCACATACTTACTTAATTACTAAACAAGTTTTTAATTTATATAATTTCAGGGTAATTCTAAAATATTATTAATTATATTTAGTCTTATCACTTTTAGATGGTTTGAATTTTTGACTTATAGATGGCTAATGTGTAAGAATCACAACAATCAGTTTCGAACAGATGAGACTAATGATTTGAAAAAATCAGTCTTCACATCAGGTCGCGACGACTGATGTTGTTTATTACATTGAAATATTGTCTATATATATAGAGCAATACCATGTAGTTATACTACTAGCGAATTACTGCGTAGCGTACGAAATTTTGATTCTTTCACATTTCCATCTATATTCTATTTTTAACAATTAACTTTTCGAATTCACGAATTTTTTTTTTTATATATTTTACTTTGGTTTTTATCAATTGTAATGGTGTATTGTGATTGTTCCGTATATTGGTCTATTTCAGCACTCTCGAATTAATTACACAACCGTAGGAAATTCTTCCATTTGCGTCAATCTGTATGACAACGACCATGATAATCGACACCTACTTATACACAATCAACTTCCCAACCACCCCATACATTTTTTCTTTCCTTTAACGCTGGATCGCGGATAAATTTGAATTTTTGACTTATAGATAGCTAATGTGTAAGAATCACAACAATCAGTTTCGAACAGATGAGACTAATGATTTGAAAAAATCAGTCTTCACATCAGGTCGCGACGACTGATGTTGTTTATTACATTGAAATATTGTCTATATATAGAGCAATACCATGTAGTTATACTACTAGCGAATTACTGCGTAGCGTACGAAATTTTGATTCTTTCACATTTCCATCTATATTCTATTTTTAACAATTAACTTTTCGAATTCACGAATTTGTGTAATTAATTCGAGAGTGCTGAAATAGACCAATATACGGAACAATCACAATACACCATTACAATTGATAAAAACCAAAGTAAAATATATAAAAAAAAAATTCGTGAATTCGAAAAGTTAATTGTTAAAAATAGAATATAGATGGAAATGTGAAAGAATCAAAATTTCGTACGCTACGCAGTAATTCGCTAGTAGTATAACTACATGGTATTGCTCTATATATATAGACAATATTTCAATGTAATAAACAACATCAGTCGTCGCGACCTGATGAGAAGACTGATTTTTTCAAATCATTAGTCTCATCTGTTCGAAACTGATTGTTGTGATTCTTACACATTAGCCATCTATAAGTCAAAAATTCAAATTTATCCGCGATCCAGCGTTAAAGGAAAGAAAAAATGTATGGGGTGGTTGGGAAGTTGATTGTGTATAAGTAGGTGTCGATTATCATGGTCGTTGTCATACAGATTGACGCAAATGGAAGAATTTCCTACGGTTGTGTAATTAATTCGAGAGTGCTGAAATAGACCAATATACGGAACAATCACAATACACCATTACAATTGATAAAAACCAAAGTAAAATATTTTAGATGGTATTTTAAATAAGACAACTATAAAAAAATAATAAAATAAAGTAGTATTTTGTCGGGTAACCTTTTTGTCTCAAAACCGTACTGTACCTTCTGGCTATACTTTGCGTGAGAACGGCACACTGATCTGAAGTGATTTGGCACCACGCTTCATTAACATAAGCCCACAGCGACTCTTTGTTTATGGGTTTTGTTCGATATACCTTTAGTTTTATAATAACCTATAGGTTCTCTGTTGGATTTAAGACTGAACTCTGCACTGGCCACGGCAAGACACGAATTTGTTGATGCTCCAACCACGTCCTAATTCTTCGGGTTTGGGGTCGTTGTCGTGTTGATAAATCCAGCACAGAGGCAGATCATCCGTGAAATCATCGTTTAATTGTTAACAATGATCCCAATATATTTGTGTGCATCCATGATCCCATCTATTTTAACGATGGGTTCAACCATGATGGAAGAACCGCCATGTGTTACAGTTTTTCTCGTGTGTTGTCGATTTTTTCCTGTTAAGTTAAGTTTACTTTTGTCGCTTCAAACATGAGATCCCAAAATCTACAAATCTATCTTTTATTTACAACTATTTATTTAAGTCAACTTACTGACCATGCCGGCTTAATTAAAATACCACGACTTTTATGCACTCGGTTCTATTTATAGTAAAATTCATTTGTTTTTCATTGAAAACTGTGAAGCCCCGTATTATGAAAATAATAAGCATGAACTAAGGAAAATTTCATGAGACAGATACTTAAATTGTTTGTAGTTATATGATCTAGGAGTAAAATGTATTTCAATGTTTTGTATAGTAGTGGCTTTATTAAAATACCACAGCTGTATAAATCACTCGTAAATTATTGTTAGGTATGATACATTACAACAGGATCTTGGGTAACTCAAAACTATAGTTATAAAACCAGTAGTGATTTGGCACCACGTTTCATTAACATGAACCCACAGCGACTCTTTGTGGGTTCATGTTAATGGGTGTTGGGTAGTAATGGATAGTACAATAAATTGGGCTTGACATGGCTATCGGCGAGATCATCATCATAATCTTCAAGGAAAAGACTATCAGGGTGAGACAGTAGTAACCTATTTGGGGAGAAAATATTTTTCACCATGACAACGCACCACATCATCGGCCGCAATCGCCACAAAACCATTCGTGTTAGAGGTTTGTACCTACTATTCGTTACACTATAATAGAAGAATTATTACTTAAATAGTAAGATGGATCCTCCAATATAGGTATAAATTGGTGAAACCTGAAAAGAGTGAATGCTCCTTTATTTGAAAGTAATAAAAAAAATATTCATTGCAGACAGGGTTGGTATGTTTTAAACGCTTTGTTTTAAACGTTGTTTTAAACACTGGTTTAAAACAGCATGTTTTTTTTATTTAAATCAGCTGTTTTAAACATAAAATTATTTTTTCGTGAAATATCAATTTTGTGTATTTTTCTCTCATCATTTTCAAACAAAAATCTAAAATAATTAAAACATTGGGCGCTTTCAGGACACCCAACAGTTGGGAACATGTTGAGTAAAATCGCGGCCAACGCTATGAAAATATTTAGCACTATGATCTTTTTAAATCAAATTGGCGATGATTTTACTGATCATGGTAGGGGACCTGAAAGCGCCCAATATATCAAAAGATATATATATATATATATATATATATATATATATATATATATATATATATATATATATATATATATATATATATATATATATATATATATATATATATATATATATATATATATATATTAAGACGTTAACAAATGCACATTTCGCCGCCTACCTTTTAAGCCCAAAGCCAAAAAAATCACCGCTTACTATAAGCGAGAAAGAAAAGGCCATGGATTTTATTGAATTTAATTTTTCAATAAATTTCATAAATACTACGTTTATGAAATTTGTTGCTAAACTTAATAAATTTAAAGCATTACATTTTGCGAACTGTGAACAACTAACTGATTTCGAATGGTGGTTGTCAATTCAATCGGTATATCCGTATATTACTTCGGATGAAAATATGGGGCTTCTTGGACAGCTGCATACTGCTTCATCGGCTGGTCTAGAAAGAATTTTTTCGAAATTTGGTTTAACACACACTGCTTTAAGAAACAAGCTGGGAACGGATAAAGCGGTTAAGTTGGTTTTCGTTTCGCAGCAGTTGAATAAAAAGAGCGTGTAATAGTTTTGTCTAGGTAGCTTAGTTATGAAAACGTTTTATGAATATGTCAAAGACATTTTATTTATTTTTGATTTATCTGGAAGATACTTTTTCGTTTTCTTCAGTTTTTATATTTTGATATACATAAGTATGTGAAATTATAGATTTCACGCTTATGTATACATAAATACAAATTTGTATACGCACAAATACATGTAATGTTGAAATTAATAAATATACAATAAAAAAAACTATCGATAACAGTTTTGCATTAAAATGTATTGATCCTTAGTGAAAATATTTAATATTCCATTTCACTGAATTAAAATCGATTTATCGCACTTTTAATCTAGACTTCGTGAGAGGGAACGCCCATTGTACCTACTTAAGTATGTTCAAATCTTTTATACACTGGCATAATATCGTATTAGAGCAACAATTGCTCAATTTAATTCATTCTATTACTTTGATTGATTTGTTAGACGAGATTTTTAGCCCATATTGGGTATTATCTAATAAGTTTAGCTTAAACGAAAAAAAACTACTTGAAAAACTGTCAAAAAATTAAAAGCAGTTTAAAACAAAAAAAACGTTTTTTTTTGTTTTTTTTGAAAAAAACATGTTTTTTACCAACCCTGATTGTAGATGTTAATCTTTTTATTGAAAGTTCATGCATGCAGTAGGGCCCAGATGTTCCAATAATTTCAAAAATCTAGATCAGTTATTAAGTCAAATTTTTCTATTCAGATTCTCGTTACATATATCTAATAATATAAAAAACAAATTTTACGTACTAGTTTCGAAAATCGTGACCCAAATAATACATCTGATACTCGTATAGCGAGTAATTGCACTGACCTGTTGTTAAAAGGTATTTCACCGATTGAATCTACTCTGCAGTTAAACAAACCCTTATCTCACATGCTCAATACTCAGATAAATTTAATATAGATAACTTTTCGAAATTGAAACAGTATTACTTTGACCAAGAATTAGTGTCCATTATAAACCGGTGACAAAATATAGTTCTAAAATGTACATATTCGAGAAAATGGCGCAAACTATTTGTTCAGTACAATATAAACAGAATTAGAATATGGTAGAACTAAATGATATTTAATGAAGATCACTGGATAAGTAAGTCAGAAATAATTTGTTCGTTATTTCTATCCATTTTCGTGGATATCGTACGTATTTTGCGCCAGTATTGTTCTTTTTGTGTTCATCAAACTATGGCGATAAGACGCCCGCTAACACCCCGTCTAACTGAATTTGCAGAAACATTTGATAGCCATGCCCATTTGGGTTTTACCAACCATTGCCTTTTCTGACATGTTTATATTTAATCGCTTGTTTTAGTATTTCAAGTCGAAAAAACACAAAATTTTTTTAGTTAGATTCCGTCGTTTTATAGTAAAATCTGCTTTCGTCCCAACTAGCAACATGTACGACGTTTTACAAAATAGTATATTCCCAAATCATTCGGAGGCTGAGGCAAAAAACGGCATGCATATAAAACCGGGAGGACAAATATTTCCACTCATTTAAATAATTCGTATATTCAGTATATCGTAATGCAAATTTCTGCTACAAATGCATAACTATAAGTATTAACCCACAAATTCGGCATTTTTACTTTTTCGTCTATTGCCACCATCAGTTCAATACCATATATAGTATTCAAATATAAACAGAGAACAACTCGTGGGATGATCAAATATGTAAAAACACGTCAGGGTTATGAAAACAATATGTCAACTAATTTTGTATGTAATTAAATCATCCTAATGTGAAGTGTGTAAAAAATCTCTGAAATTTCAATTTTCGTTTTTGTTAAATTTGACACCTGATAGATTTTTTACAAAATTCCATACGGACTCGACTCACTTGGATCACAGTACACTATCAGGATTAATACATTATCAATTATTTATACATTAAACATCAAAAAATAAGAAACTTCAAACCAAATATACGTAAACCCAAGTAGATTAAAGAGTGTTCATCTCTGGAGAGTTAAACTAATGGTTTACAAAACGTTTATTATTAGGCAATCCATAGTGATTTTAATGATATTCAAATAATTTTTTTGGTGTTTTTTATGTTAAAAATTCCAAAATTTCAATAGAAAAGCAAATAATTACGTAAAACTTTTTTTTTAACAAAATCCACTTGAAAAATCTCATTTGTTATATACAACTGTAGCTATACGAACCTCGTTCAATGTAGTCTAAAGAGTTTAAATATATCTAGAAAAATAAAAAATACAAAATATATTTAAACTTTTAAATTTTTTTTTATTTATTAATCACCGCACTACTCTGCGTTCACATCTTCACATTTTTCTTGAGGCAAAGAATATTCAAGTGTTCAGTTTCCATGCTCTTGAATTAATAATATAAGGAAATTATGTATGTTAGAAATGCTAAAATAGTACATTATGTATAGAATTATTATGCGCTTGGATGTTTTGGAACAAATGTTTTCATTACTCGAAGGTAATTATTTTCTTAAACCATATTTGTAATTTTCTAAAGGGCGCAAACATTCAAAATATAAATGGAAAAATTAAAGGAAGGTGCTAAATTATATTTCCATATATGCATATCTATAATACCATGGGCATGCACACATACAAACATACATAATAGATATGTATTTCTGTAGAGATGAAAACACACATTAGCTCTAGGGTAATATAATTTAATGATAAAAATTTATAAAAAGTTATTAGATTATAGTTTGCTGTAATTTGATAAAATAGATAAGAGACTTAGAGACTTATCTAATGGATGAATGGAATATTGATATTTTCTCTGTAATAATAAAAATTGTTACTTCTTAGTTTTTTATCCGTAGGCCATAGCAGAGCGCAAAAAACCAATCAAATTGAGTTAAACATGATTTATGGTATCTGCTATCTAACAAACAATTAGATTTAGAGCTGAGAATTTAATGAAATTTTCAGAACGAAACTCGAATCAGAACGTGACTCGCACTATTCATAGGAGTAGTTATTGTAAACTGAGGAAAAATTTTAGAAATCAATATTTAAAAATCAAATATGAAAAAAAATATCACGAGTTTTTATTGCCGATCACTTACGTCCTACACTAGGACTTTTGAGTCGGGTCTCAATCTTGGTTTATTCCTCATTTACCTACAAAATCGGAAAAATGAAAGCCGGTTTTATAATTAACCTCCACAAATAAATTTTCCTTTCAGAAAGGGGCCTAAATAGTCTTATTAGTGTACCAGAAATGGCATTATGCCTTTGTTGCAAATTTAGTTTCGGTATATTTAGGTACAGATATATTTCGAGCCAGTGAAATCCTTGGTTTTAATAATCATGTACTGTGAACAATAAATCATGTAATATCTATAGACACATGTATATAAAAATAATATAAGTTATCAATTCAACTATGCCTTTTCCCTGGCCGATTTCAATTTAATTCCTTCTAGAGTTCAGGGACATTGATAAAAATTTGAGAACGAATTCATCTTTAATATTTAACGTGATTCGATAATTCATCCACATCTTTAACACTTCCAAAAAAACTATAATCTTAACGATTGTCTTATAAAATCGGGTACCGCTGATTTTAATCCAACTCAACGAAATATTGATCAACTTTCAATTTCAAGCGGCGTGCATATCAGAATTTTTTAATTTTAAATATTAATGTAATTCAATTTTAACAAATGAAAGCGGATACTTAGGTGTTTAGTTAGTAATTATTAGTTATTAATTTGTTATTTGTATCCAAACTTTCAATTACAAACCAAGATATAACTAATCGAAATTCGTAATACCCGGTGTGGACTAAATCTTTTTATGCAATTTGTGTGTTGCATATGTTTGTAACTTTTATCTGTAAAATGTTGCATATATTGCAAATGTTTGCATACATGTTTGTAAATTCAACAATGTGAAGAAATGCTGTTGGCGCTTCTTTGCCCCCAATCGAGAAAAACAGAAGTCGCAAAGCAATTTGAATAAATAAGCTTGACACTTGTAAATCTTGCCAAAACCTTAAATTTATGAAAATTTCAAGAATTGAGCCTATCGTTTCCTAAACTTTTTAAGAATCTTGCCCTTGGGACCAAGGCATTGCATAACTGCTTTATAAAAAAACTATAATAAGGAAATATTAAAATCAAACCGACAATTTAGCGGGAAGAAAAGTAATTATACCTTTCAGGTTTCAACAAGAATACTAAAATTTAAAATTTCAAAACATCGATTAGCTTTTTATTCTTGATTTAGTACTCTAGCATTCTGTATTTTATAAAAACTTAGCCCGTATAAAAAAGCATAATCAAATCTCTCTAATTCTTGAAGAAATGTTACCCATGAAATTTCAACTTTGTTAGTACATTACATATTACAGAATTATACATTTCTGTGCCAAAAAGTTTTTGAGGCTATTGTCAAAAATAAACACATACATATAATTTTACATGTTTCGGGACTTTTTCGTAATTTAGAATATAACCTGAAAAATTTGCATAAAATTTGAAGAAATGTCCTTAGATTTCGAACTAAATTCAAGCACGTTTATAAATATAATTAGGCGACCAAATAATTCAAAAATTTAAATAAAAGTTTTAACTTTTATATTGATGTTAAAAAATATCATGTTCAATATTTCAAATGCTTATGTAATAATGAATATTATGTACATAACGCAACTTTTACACCAAATAAACACTTAACAATCTTAATTGCCTAAAATGTATCTTAATTTTTTTAAAACTGATTAACATTCATTAAAAATAGTGATTAAAAATATTTATCAGATGAAACGTTTACTTAGTGTAAAAGCCAAATTAAAACTTACAACATAAATAATAATATAAATAATAACTTACCAGTGTTTCCGTTACGGAAACACTAATTATTTTTAATATCCAAATTAATCCATAAAATATCCAATATTAATGCACACATATATCCGATCATGGTAATCCTTTTTTATTTCACTTACCTATAAATAAAAAAAAGAAACTTTTAGTACTATAATAAATTGCTGAAAATAAATTATATAAGTTTCAAAATACAATAAGAAACAGTTAAAAGCAAATTCATTCATGAGCAATTGCGAAAAAGGACGAACAGATTTAAGTGTAGCATTTTCTTGACGTTTTTAAGAAAAGCCTTCAAAAACTATCTATTTATTTAAATTATATTCTAATTATTTTAACTGTATCACCAAATTATAAATTTCATTTTATTTGTTAATTTACAATTTAACTCATTCGGACAAAAATCACCGCATATAAAACGCGTCAGGTGTTATTAGCTTCTGACTTGAAATTCGCTTAGCTGCTTAAATTACTCTCCCCCAGACACAACAAGTTTCTTAGTATATGCTCAAGATCAACTGTAAAGACAACGATTGCGAAATGAAGCAATTAAATATTTTATGATCTTCCGATTCGAATATTAACATTTAATTCAAAAAAATATTTCTAATTAAAAATTAAATTGGAAAAAATTTTAGATGAATTTTAGTTATTTTAGGTTACGCTGAATACGTATATGTGAGTTGTTATGACTCTATGAGTCATTAACTGATATAATATAATAATAGAAATAATAACAATAATTATAATAATAGTTTTGACGTTACAAAATTTAATCTGTTCTGCTTTATAAATGGATTTGATTGAAATGATTAAACCATGCGCATACGTTATACGAAATAGGTAAAAATTAATGGATAGTTTAAAGCGATTATGTCTAAATTTGATTTAACATTTTATTCTTGAATAGTAACATTTGACTTAATGAGTCAATTGATTAACTTTTACAGAGTGACCTAGAACTTCATTTAATGATTTTCAAATTTTTATTTCTAAATAACCATCTTAACTTGGTCCTTTACTCAGAATAGCATTATAATAATATGTACAAGCCTTTCTTAGTATGTATTCATAAAGCTGTTGTGGCTATAAGAAAGGCTACTGTGGTGAGAAGTTTGAAATGCACATAGAAAATGTAGGTGACGTTTTTATTTCTATTCTACAATCTAACCACTAATTATTCTATATGGTAATACTAATTAGTATGGTAGAAAGAAAGGAGACCTAAAATAATGTAAAAACTTACGAGACATCTCCCTCCGTATCAGGACAATAAAAGTAATAATTAGTCATGATGATCATACTTGAGCGAATCTTAACAATTATGTCATCTCCAACAATGAATTAGTAAATAAGGAACGAACAGACTGGCTTTAGATCAGGAAAAACTTGCACAGATCACATTAACGCAATCCGTATCATTAGAGCAATCTTACGAATGGAACTTTCCACCATCTATATATATAGCCTTCATGAGCACGCATGCAACTCGAGCAAGAGAAGCGCATTCTGAATTGGGTATCCCGAAGAAGATAATCTAAATCATCAAAGATATGAATCGGGATACTGGAAATAGAGTTTAACCCAAATGAAAGTGGAGTGATAATTACTAAATACACGAGGATTTAGACAAGAACGTGTATTTTATACCACTAGTGTCCTTCACAGTACTAAACAATGTTACGCGCAAATTACATGCCACGACACCAAACGGCCTTCAGTGGAATCTCACACCCCAACCAAATATTCTAGACCACGCGGATGATATAAGTCTACTAGTATTGAAAATATTATATGATGAAACTATTACAATAGTAAACTGATTGAAGGCAGCCACAGAATACAAATAAAACCAGAACAGACATTGCGTAAACCAAGAAATTTTTTTCCTACTTTAAATTTTTTATAGGAAACATAACTTTTAAATATGAATATTATTAATTACAGTAATGATTTTACGATAATTAACTGTTTTTTGTTGGATTTTGCTGTTAAAGCTTCTTTGTGAGTCCATTATTGTTTATTTGAAATAAAAATATTCAAAATTAACGAATTTTTCCTACCTTATCGCGAACCAAGGTCAAAAAAATTAGTTCAAAATTTTCCATAGTAATAGCGTTATGTCTATTCTGCCTATACATATATATATATATATATATATATATATATATATATATATATATATATATCGATCATCCCAAGCCAAAACATGGTAACTAGATAGGATTCCTGTAGTAGTTACCATGTTTTGGCTTGGGATGATCGATATATAATATATATATATATATATATATATATATATATATATATATATATATATATATATATATATATATATATATATATATATATATATATATATATATATATATATATATATATATATATATATATATATATATATATATATATATATATATATATATATATATATATATATATATATATTATATATATATATATATATATATATATATATATATATATATATATATATATATATATATATATATATATATATATATATATATATATATATATATATATATATATATATATATATATATATATATATATATATATATATATATATTCTGTGGTGCAGCTGTGAAATTTATACCAGAAAAAAACTCCTTAACTTGATTATATGTTTAGTTTTGAATAAAATTATCAGCAGAATTATTTTTAAGCAAAGTAGTCATTACTATTACACGCCCTAATTTTCTTGTCCACATCAAGAGATTATTCCAAAAAATAAATATTAACTAAATACTACATAATTATAAATCAGGCACATTTTTGTTACTGAAGCATTACTGTACCATGCTGCAACGAGCTTCTCTGCTTAAAATTGGAAGGAAGCACAATAAAGCTACATTCAACCGCAACATCACAACTACAGTGGCCGAAAATGTTTCAGCCCGATACGATTGTTATGGTAGCATAGCGCTCAGTTTCCACGCATGCTAAACTTAGTAGGTAGTCACAGGACTATCTCAATTCGTTAGATTTGTTTAATGAATATATCTATGGAAAAATGCGTATACTACTACGGTGTGCAATGTTAATTAGATACATGCAAGCGAGCACCTGACTCAGACTCCAGCCCAAAGCAAATATACAAAAGTTAATCCCCCTCTAACAAATTGTCCATATAATAACTTCCTAAACAAATAACAATCACAATATAATAATAACAACTAAATCAAGTGAAAGGTGGTCGATAATATACGTATAGTGTCACGTGCTTAATGTAGCTTTTAATAGAGCACCTGTAATAAAACGATATGCTAATTGTATTTTATTTATTGATTTGAACAAAATTACACATTATATTGAAATTAATTAAACTCAATTCTTCTCATTGAATTTCGTTAAGTTGTGTGTGCACTGGACATTATTGTGTATGGAGGTATATTATGCGCTATCTGACGCTGATTGAAATTGATCATTTGTTATCTAATTTGACCTCGCTACGTGTACCTTGCCTCTACATAAAGCCTTTAATATAAACATGCTTCACATACCACTCCAAATATACAATTCGTTGGTATATAAATTTTATAATATTAATGTATTTGTTTTGAAATAATCAATACACATACATAGAGCTTTTATTCAAATAATAATATGTATTATAATTTATTTACACAATTTATTTTACATATGAATGAATGAATGAAATGGCATCATAACAAATTTATTATTTTTATAATAGCTATTCGCTCTGGCACATTATTAATTCAAAATGTTAAAAGATTTTTATTTTTCTATTTTCTATTCGAAAATAGATAAACAATATAACATGTACGTACAAAATAAACGAAATGCTTATACATGCACATTATTTTGATATTTTTTATTGATTAAATAATAGTATGCGGTGTTGTCAAATTTATTTTAGTTATATAAACAAAAACATGTTGTGTATTTTAGCTGGTTTAATATTGACACAAAAAACTTCGAAATTTAAGTTGTTATTTTTATAATGTAAGTAATGAAATCATACTCTAAAACAGTATATAATCGCACATAACCGCAACAAATATTAGAAACAAGTAATTAAATAATTTTAATTGGTACAAAGTGATGTTACCTATAAAAATTCGATGTTGCCGCATTATTATTAATGCATACTATATGGGAATGAATGGAACTAATCATCCATTCAAAATATGATTGAGCTTCAGAAAACATTCACGGATTTTATGAGTTTAAAAACAATTTTTCCGGGTAAGCTAAGCATTAAAGCCAGTTCGATATGGATTAATAAAAAACAATAATCATTTCGCCGATAAAATGACAAAGTGTATTGTCACTGCAACATTGACAGATAAGAAACCGGGATTGTTAATTAAATTAAGATAAAAATTATACTTCTTTTTGGTTGATATAAGTACATATATCGTCTGGCATTTTTTATGGTTTTAAAATATAATTTGTACACAAATGCATATCGAAATTAGAACCGTACTGAATGCATTGCTTAACCTTGTATTTAAATTGTAAAACGATAATCGGGTGTCTGTTGATTGCCATTTTGCTGATTCAAAAAAAGTTATCCATATGTATACGTAAATAACCAAAAAGACGATATATCGTCTGACGTCGCATTTGACTTCATCAAATCACATTTAGTATGGTATTGAATGACATGCAACTTTAAATTGTTGCTATTTTAAAAAAATTGATTATTAACTTTAAGATTGAAAAAAATGTAAAATGCAAATTTGCTAAAACGTAGACATTAAGGCGCAGATGGAAAATTCAATTTGTCACGTTTCCTAATGGGTTCAACAAAGACATATTTACTGCAATTTGATAGATTTCAACTTGGCTATGCAGCAAATACATTGTACACAAATTAAATTATTTTTAGTATTTGTGTACCAAACAATAAATAAATAAATATAAATAATAAATAATTATAAATAATTATAAATAATTAATAAATAATAATAATAAATAAGTATAAATAATTTGTTTCTGCAATATAAAACTAAAATATTTAGAGACAAACAAAACTAGGCCCGAACTTATGGATTTAACTTTATAAGAAAAAATTGAGCCTATTGTAGTTGTATATTGCGAACGAGCTTGCACAACTACTCCAAATAAGAGAGCTAAGAACAAAAAAAGAGAAAAACTAAGCACGGGTTTTCCATAATAATTATTGATTATCAAGGAAAAAATCCGCCCCCACATATGCTTATCGAACCTGCGCAACTTAAATTTACTTTAGTAAAGAAAACTCTTATATCGAGGTAATGAACCATGTTCATGCGGGAGATGTTATAATTAATGAACCGATATTCAAGAGGGAAATTGAAAGGTATTCAAAGAAGTATTTGTTTCGTAAAGGTATTATATTTTCTTTGGATATTATTATTTGTGTGATAAATATAGAACACATATGTACATAAAATTAGGATACGTGGTGTATTCAAGAATTCATTTAACTGCGCACTTTGAATAGTATTTCGGTAAAAATCTAATCTGGGGAAGGAACAGAATATTGATCACGTGAACTAAGAACATTCCGAACGAAATGTAATACAAGAACATACTTAAATAGAATAAACAGAATACTTTTTTATAGCATCGACTTGTTTTTATTTTGGCCGGATTTACTTTTGTTGAGCCATAGATAATATTACATATATTATTTATATGTTGTTTCATTAAAAAAAAAAGAAAAAAAAAAGAAATTATTTCCACACGCACTATCACAGCTTGACATTTCAAAACAGAATATTCTTTTCATTCTACGTTTCGATGCAGTACAAAAAGAATGAATTCCGAAAATTCTAGATAAATAAAAGAACAAACGAAAACAAACAGAATAAATACATAGAATGATTAAAAGTACGTTTTATATCAGTTTTGGAACGTTCGGAATATATAGAATGAATAAAAGAAAACACTCCTGATTAGGTAAATACTGATAGACGAATTATAGTCAGACAGTAGTCTGAAATCTATTTCCGACGAAGAACTAATTTTTTATATTAAACAAAACTCACTTTCAGTAAAACCATGTGGGTTCATCTATAAAATGAATATTTTGCACTAGCCATCGCGAGAACGACATTTTAATCCTACTTAGGACATCTGAATTGTTTGAGAAGATTAAGACCCAAAAATTTGTTCAAAAATTCAAAGTAAAATGAAATTTATCATTATCACGGCGTCTACACTATGCAAATTTGCTGATATTTTTTCTCATGAAATTTTATGTATGTGTGTGTTTTTTCAATGTATTGATAAATATTTGTTAAAAAATTATCATAACTGGGCATTTTACTCTCATGATAATTTTCTTCAATTGTCAAATAAAATTCGGTGAATACTGCAAAAAATTTATAAAAAATATATAAAATTTATATTTATATATATTACATTTAAATTTAAGTTTTTTAAACTCGTGCAGCAAAAGACACAATGGATAGACGGCGTAAAGCAATTAAAAAACTATTAATCTTAAAAAAAATTGAGAATTTGGAAAAAAAGAAAAATCCGAACATCTAAACCGGGCCTTTTGGGTTAACCCATATTTAGCCAAGCGTTGTTCGGAATCTTATGACGAAAAACTATTGCACAGCTTACTGTGGGGACAAAATGATTCGTTTAATTTTTTTTCCAACCACAGATGTGCTTTGTAAATTCCAAATTTTTTTTTATCAATTCCACATCTATGTTTAATTCATTACTAATTTTTTGGAATGCAACAATTTTAAAATCCATTCTTTTATATTGTTTACAGCTTATTTTCCATAAGCATTCGTAATTTCTGTACAAATTAATTAATTTTACGGTATTTTCAGTATTTAATGCCATTAAAATTTTTTTTTTGTTTTATTCAACTATAAACCTACGTCCCAACAGTAGGAAAAAAATGAAAGACATAACCTTAAAAGTGCATTTTAATTTGATATTTCGTACAAATTTCATGATAATTTTTTCGTGAAATAGCCTCCTGATAATTTGCTGAGAATTGCAAAATCTGTATAATATACGTACACATACATTGATAAATTTAATCTCATGAGAGAAAATATCAGCAAATTTGCATAGTGTAGACGCCGTGTATATCAGAGAACTAAAAGTTGAATGTGTTGTCAATTTTTCGTGTTCACTGCATAGATTGTCGTAGACAAAAAGTAACAATTTTTAATCCCAGTCGCGATTGCTGTGATTGATTTGCATATGAAGGCGTATAATATTCAGTTAACGTAAGAACTTAGACCAATTATTGCGTAGACATTTTGCAAATTGGGCTTTAGAGCAAACTTGAAACAGATTCATTATTTCATGGAAAACTCATCTTCAGCAATGAGACTTATTTCTCGCTAAATAAATGGCTTCGTAAATAAGCACAATTGCCGCATTTGGAGTGAAAACTCAATGCGTATCATGAAACACGGCTACATTCACAAAAATTAACAGTGTGGTGTGGTTTTTTTTCTGGAGGTGTAATGGAACATATTGCAACATTTTAGACATCTCATGACACAATAAATTTATTGAGAGAAAAGTTTAATGACCGTGTAATCCCCAAAAATTCCGATGTGAACTAACCACCAAGATCATGCGCTATAACTCCATTAGCCTTTTCCTTTGGGGTTAAGTATGTTAAATCATTAGTTTACTCCAATAAACGGATGACCAATTATGGTGAAATAAGTGCAGATATATGTGAAAAAGTGACCAAAAATTTCTGTTCCAGAATAGAATTAAAAAAAAAATCCAGAGGCGGTCATTTAGATGAAACTGTTAAAAAAAATGTCATGAACCAATATCTAAAACAAATAAAAAATTATATTGATATCTTATACCGTTTTATCTATACATATTTCAAATTAAAAATATATATGTACATAAACGTCGATTATTGCTCTTGTTCAGTTACCACCGGTAGTTTCTTCACTCGAACAATAATCTCCTATTTTACTTCCTTGATACTTCCGATATACTATTAGTTACTTTAATTAATTCTGTGAAAAGTTTCATTAGGATTCATTGGGCCAGACCATATTTGCCAGATGGAAATTAGTCGTTGCTTATACTAAAATGGTATCTAGCTATATTAGAAATATCGTTTAAAACTTGTAATTAAGTCAAAAAAGTAAGTAGAAGCATTTACAAAATTTTATTTACTTGACCCATTATCTGTCATACAAATATAAATCGTTCCCAATTATAAATGACCCCATTGCGTATTTAAGAAAGGAGAATCAATGATTGAGGTCGTGAATCTACGAAAGCTACTCTGCATAATCATAGAACCTAACACTGGGTTATATTAGTTAATATTTTCATTTTTTAATTAATTACTTACAATTATGTTTTCAAAGAAAATATGGTATTGTGTCGTGAATCTTAAGACCGTATTTCTCAATTCTACATAAGACTAACCGTATTTCGGAATTTTACATAAGACTAAAATTATAGATAGAAGCTAACACTACTGTAGAGCCCGAAAATTGTTAAAATAAATAAGTAGCGAATTTAAAACATTTTATATTC
This sequence comes from Nephrotoma appendiculata, assembly GCA_947310385.1. Taxonomy (NCBI): domain Eukaryota; kingdom Metazoa; phylum Arthropoda; class Insecta; order Diptera; family Tipulidae; genus Nephrotoma; species Nephrotoma appendiculata. The sequence continues at coordinate 8,609,306 of OX371224.1, read as the reverse complement.
AGTGACTGCCAATGCATCAGAATTGAGGAGGTTGCATAAGCTTTAGATATTGGCCAATTGTTTCTTGAATGCGTAATCTTGTTTTAATAACAGCAATTTGACAGAACAGATTTTCAATTAAAAACACTATTTTGTGGTTTTATAAAAAACAACACTACAGAAATATTGAGTTAGAATTTAAACGTGATCTTGGCAAAATTTACAACAAATTTGTCATAATTGAATTATTTATAGGAAAATTCCATTTAAGTAATTAAGTAACGAAGTTTTCAATATCACGACGAATCTAAATTCAAAAGTATTATTATATTATTTTATTACGTTAAATGTGTCTTCACCATTCTGACGATAATTACGACTATAGAAATACACAATACATACAGTGGCGAGCAAAAATGGATACATAATGAAAACATTTTAAGTTTTTAATTTATAGTTATTATTTTATTATTTAGTTAGACAATAAAAATAACTTGAGGTTTCTAGTTTGTAATATTACCCACAAGATTTACTTAAGAACCCAACAATAATTTAATTAATTAAAATAATATACTAAAATTCATTGTTTAGGTCATATGTATCCAAATATTCCTGTTTTAGCGTATCCTTTAAATACAATTGTTTTTATATTTATTTTACGATAAAGTGAAATTGCGTTTCAACGTTAACCTGTTCTTTTTTCAAGTTTATTCAAATTTGAATTGGTGTTGTATTTTAATTAAAAAAATTAAAAAATGAAAAAATATCAGCTGAGTTGGAACAAAATATCATTTCTCTTTGGGAAAAAGGATTTTCTGAGGAAAATTGCCACGCAATTACATCTCAATGTAAGAAATAGGAACAATTTGCACAAATCAAGACTTTTAAAAGAAAAAAAGAGAAGCGACAACAACCAACTTATCAATACACCCCCCACAAAGCTGCTAAGGAGTTGGTTAAGAATATTAGTGAGTCGACAGCTAGGCGGTTGTTGCAAAAAATAGGTTTGCATTCCTACGTAAAGACGAAAAAACCTGCCTTATATCTAGCAAATATATCAAAGCGCGCCTCGTATTCGCAAAATTTCATAAAAATTGGTCTATTGACGATTGGAAATGGGTGATTTGGTCCGAAGAAACGAAAATAAATCGATGTCTACATGAAAAAAAAAAACATCATGTTACAGAAGCGATGAAGCACGGTGGCGGACCGGTAATGACCTGGGGATGCTTCCCCTGGTGGAACGTTGGCCCACTAGTGAGGAAGGAAGAATATATCCGGAGGAAGAAATAGTTTTTCAGCAAGATGGAGACCCCAAACACACAGCTAAAACACTGCAAAAATTGTTAAAAGATCAGAAATTCCAAACTATGAAATGGTCTGCTCAAAGTCTGGATATGAATCCCATAGAGCATTTATGGACCTTCATCTAGCGTCGATAAAACGAATATGGTGAGGCACCCAAAAACGTAGACGAATTATGGCGGCAAGTTGAAACGGACTGAAATAAGATTCCACATGACTCCATACAAGGGCATAGAACTTAAACAATGAATATTAATATATCTTTTTAATTAATTAAATTATTGTTATTTTTTTAAGTAAATCTAATGAATATTACAAACTTGTACAATAAAGTTATTTTTATTGTCTAAATAATAAAATAATAACTCTAGAAATTAAAAACTTTCGACCCATGAATTGTTGCAAACCCGTGTGCCAATCAATAGAGGCAAAAACGTGGATAAAAGTGGAGTCCAGAGTTGGTCGCGTGCGCCCCGTTTTTCCAATCTGTGCCGTGCCTTCAGCCAATCAAAATCTCGACATATTTTTAAATGAGAGTATTTAACTCTTCGATTTTTCATAATCAATCCACGTATCATTAAAGCGCAGCGCACGATAGGCGTTTGTGAATTGGCCTTTGTTGAAGATTTGTTTGTGAATAGGCAAAGTGAATTGCAGATGGCCAATCCATTGAATCTTGGTTGAGTGATATTGTTGGATGGTGATGAAGTACAAATGTATGGCCTAAAAACATTCATATAATCAACAGGAACTATAGAAGTTACTCATATAAATTGATAATAGATGTAATAACTTGGCAAATCGATATTTAATAGACTAGTAAGTATTCCAAATTAACAAGAAATGTTAAACGATTTTGTAATGTATTTATGTCGATTTTCATTGAAGAAAAAATAGTACCCTATGGTACCCTATGGTACTCCAACTGCTGTCAAAATGTTTCATTGAAAAAAAAATATTACCACGAGGGTAATATTTTGTTACTCCCGGGGTAATTTTCTATACTCTAGGTTTTTTGGTGGAGTATACGATTTTGTTGTTGTTATAAATCTATTCGCCAATTTTTTTTCTGTCATTTGTCAAAATATGCGGCGCGTTGGTAGTTTGATTAGTGAAATTATAAAAATCAAATATAAATAATGAAGTAAACATTAGAGAGTAGTAGAGTAGTACATTTTTGTTCCATTGAAACAAAATGGGAGTAAAAAATGAGGGTAGCATTTTGGGAGTGACAAAAAATCAATGAAAATCGACATTAGATTTACTACTATTAAAGTATTAATTGTTCTTTATTTCTCTAAATTTTAAATTATTTCCGGTTTCTACTTAAATTGGCCTTTCATTGAATGAAAAGTTAAGAATCCTAGTTGGAGCCATTTTTCAAACATATAAAAATATTAAATTTTTCTGAGAAAGTGGTTTAAATTAAACTTTAAGAGTATAGAACGGGTACAAAATGAATCTGTATGAAAATAATAGTTCAAATATCTTGGATTGACGACACTTAAGAAGATACAAACAAAAAATTAGCGGTTCATGTTTGTACTATTTTTTTTTTATAAAATTATGCACATAGACATACTTTAGTGTAAAACACAGCTATGCAGCCATATAAAATAACCGGCATCTAAAAAGTTCAAATTGAAATTGAAATTTATTTTAGACACAAAACGTAATAAAATGTTACATAATAATAATAAGCGAGCAACCACCCATTAAATATGACATTTTTTATCAATTTTATCAACCAAGGAACAATACGAAACCTAAGCACAATTTGTTTTAAGAAAAAGCTAGAACAAGCAATTCGCGTTTGTTATTCTTCCAATTTGTAGTACAACATATAAAAATATGTATGAGAAGGTATATGTGCACAACATAAAATGCTGATACTACATTTCATAGTATCTTACATCATGTACAATTTTTTACTTGCGGTTGGTTATTGGACCTAAGACGAAATTTTATACATATGAAATAATAACCCTGGAAAAACTTTTTGTGTTATATGGCAATTTTATCTAATTTTACTTAACCATACACAGGGTTTATAATTTAACATGAACTTGTACGTTTTGATAAAGCAAAACGATTATTTCCTAAGTATAACGTGATATACAATTTTGGTGCTCCATTTCAACGTGAGAAGAAATACTAACTTAGGAGAGCTTCCCGCAATGCGTCTACCTAATAAATAACTTTAGTACGAATGTTATTTGCTCTTTGGGAGAATTCTTTAAACCAAATTCTTGTTTTGTCTGTATAGTAATGCTGTTTTTCAATATTATGTTTAGCAACACAACCAAACTACTGACATATGTATTGCTTAATTAGTTTCTTATGTTGTGTTGTATAACAGAAACCTGTCTAGAAACCATTTAGTTTATTCGTATTTAATCGAATTCTCTGAGGGTTTAACAAATGTTAAATATACATTACAATTCAGTGTATGTCGATGTCTAATCCCATTTTCGTGATTCATAGAAAACAAAAACGCCATGACATAATAAAGGTAGTTTATTTTTGCACAAAACCCCTTCAAAAATATCAAATTACTACTACACAAAACATAAAATCATATAAAAAATTCATACAGTATAACGTGAAAAATCAATCATTAGATACCAACCCAACCGTTTTACAAATTTTCTATCCGCGTGTGTACACATTTATACAACATATGCATGTATGAACGTGTATATTGTCGTTTGTGCGGAGGAAAATGTTAAGAAAATTTATCAAATAAAATATTAATAGATTTTATTTAACATGAAGGCAATAATTTTAATAAATTAAAAAACATAAAAGGAAAAACGTTTATGGTAACATTAAAGGCAAACAGTATTCAAGGTTAATTTTATCAACCACCGCGATCGGTTCCATTATTATTTATTTATCACAGGAAAGGACAAATTAATTTTCCGTTTTTGTGCATTCCTAAAATTAATGTATAATTTTCATAAATAGAAAAAATTATTTTTGCCAAGTTCGCTGTCTATTATATAGCATAGACACATCATGTACCTCATGTCATTTTGCATATTTTTTCTGAATTCGAAATTTTAATATTTCTTTTTCTTAAGATTTTTTAATAATTTTTTCAAAGCTATAATGCCGTAACTATCAGTTTTTAAAAGTTAGCTGGTTGGTAATAGTTGTAGCTCGCTATAATCCGGAACTGAAAAATTGATTAAACTCAGAATTTGGAATTTAAATGTTTTTGAATATGGGAGGGTGCTTTACATTTTACACCTACGTATATTATACGAGTATGATTAAAAACAAGTACGCAAAATAGTTCAATACTCATTACTGGCCTATGATAAATTAGATCACTCATGGTTGGTTCACGTACGTGATCAAAAAATGATTCGCGAATCAAGCCAATCAAATCGTTGGAATTTCCCCGCCTGAGATGAAATATTTTTATCTTTGGGCAAATTTTGGATCGCAAGCATCCAATATAGAAAAAACAAAAAACAAATTATGAGCAACAATGACGCTCATTATATCCCTTTTTCTACAAAAAAAAATAGCTAAATTTAAGTCCAAACCACACAAATGTGTAAGTAAAAAAACAGTACGTAATGGCTTTTTGATAAAAAATTTCGGTTGATTTGAACTACAATCAACACAATTGTGTGAAAGGAAGGCACAAATGTGTAAGTTAGTTCAAAACACATACAAGATAATTTTGTCTTACCCACACAATTGTGTGGGTCAGTGGGAAAAGGGATAAATAGTTTTGCTGTTTTTCTGACATTTCTATATGACTCACGTCAATATCCAAAACAAACAAAACACGCGCCATTTTCACTGTCGGCATTTGGTGTTTTAATTTTGTCGTGCGTTTACATAATTAATTAATTTTAATATTTAATAAATGTATTAAAATTGTGAAAACAATTTGTATATTTGTGCGACGTTTTTTCAAAATATCTTGTGTACTAAAATGTTGTGTAACTGCGGAATTATTACATTGAATAAAATTCGGAAATAGGACAGCCGATGCGATCACTGACCATTTCAAGCGATTCTGTGCCACATCGCTAATATTACAGTAAAACAGGATAATCATAAACGTAAATTAGATGTGCTTGAAAACTTAATTTTAAATAAGCGTTTGACGGCTGTAATCATGTGAGTAGATCGTTTCTTTAAATCACTAAATTATCTCCATTTTACTTTTGAATGAATACTACAGCAATTATTTAAGCGATTTGAACGTACTACGAAGGATTCGAAAGGTGCAGATATAGGCGACCAGCTGGTACAAATGAATTTAACTAGCCACCATAAAATGATCACACCGATGCACGGCGCCAATTGTAATCCGTTACCACAATAAGCAGAAAAGTGAAGGGTAGAGTAATAAATAATTGGATTGGCTAGATCGGACAAGACTGAATTAAATCAATTTTTTTTCCACTTTGGTCTTTATTTTATGAAAAATGAAATACATATTTTATTTTATATTTATACTATCGCATATTGTTCGTATAATAATTTTACGCCCATTCAAACCGTTTTCTATTAAATCGCGAGCAAAAGTCCCAGGCGAGGTACGATTCGTTAGAATAATGCTGTTGTTAGAATTTGAAGCTCATTGTACAAACAAATCACGCGTGCTTATCCACATTCAATATCGAAAGTAGAAGCTAACACGATCTTTGGGCTCGGAACTTTACTTAAATCCGCCAAATTGTGACACAACTCCAAATGCCGAAATTGAAACGGATTGTTACGGACATCTTCAAAACTTTTCATCAATTTATCACTCATTCATTCGATTTGTGATTTAGCAAACTCAACTATGAACGAATGTTGATGAAAATTGACCAATTGACAAGTAGCGCGTCATATGCTAAACGTCGTTTAAAAGTAGATATCTCTATATACTTGAAAAATGTTGTTGCTGTGTGAATTTGAAGAAAGGTAATATTGCGTTTGTCCTTGCTGTTTATCACACAATGTCTATATGCATGTCGATCGTGCATATTTGGTGCAATTCAGAGCAACTGAAAACTTTTGAGGACGATAATTAATGGAGCTATGAATTACATCCATTTTATAATTGAGCTTGTAAATTGCACATTAAACTTTTGGAGCAAACTAGAACTGCATCCTCGTTGTGAATGAGCTTTGATGCTCAAAATGGGGTGTGTGGTTTTGCAAAATTGTAAATTGTATAAAAATAAATAAATAAATAAATAAAAATGAAATGAATGTTTTTATTTTATTTTATTTAATTATCAGTCGTCACCACACACAAATTAAAATGGTTGAAAATGACAAACGAAACGTCAAGTAAAATAGCTTAATATTTAGAGCAATAGCTTTTGTTTCTAACTTCATATTGTGATCAAATTTTTTTGATCACGTACGTGAACCAACCATAAATGCAACAAGTGTGAACAGTGTGAACTTGTATCAACAATAAAATGAATGGCGTTTATATGGAGCAGTTTCCATTGTTCTAAAGAGCAGTTAACATTGTTTGCAGCAGTTGCAATCTCTAATCAAAACCAACCTAAAAATAATTAGGAAAAACTAAATTTATTAAAAACTAAAATCATAAGTGTAGACGTAAGTAATTTAAAATATCCCGCCTGCCCAACAATCGATAAACCACATACGTAGTTCAAAGAATAAGAAGTTTTAATATGCTCGTACGTATATCATTATCTTATATAATTTTTTCTATTATCTTAGTATATTGTATACCTGTGTTGATTAATGACAAATTTTATAATAACACTTGAGGATTATAATATAATCTTCATTATAAAATATAGACAATCATTAATAAGTATGATTAAATTAATATGCACGAGGTATGAATATGTAATTAAAAATTAAGTACTTTAGTTTTATATTGTATATTTGTATCTAAGTAAGTATTTACTGAAAGTTTCTGCAATAATACGAATACGACATTTTTCTACAAGTTCATTTTACAATGTAACAATACCATAATATACAAACTGAACAATAAAATCAAAGCAGGGAAACCGTTCCATTGCCGTTTGGTAAGATTTTATAATGATTTGAACCTCTAACACAATTTGCTCATAACACAATTTGATTTAACTAACAGCAAATTCTTTCGAAACAAAATTTTGATCTTAGATCAAAAAAATAACTGACAATGCAATAAATTTGATTGAAATATCATTGAAATGCATTGCATTGCCAGTCATTTTTTTGATCTAAGATCAAAATTTTGTTTCGAAAGAATTTGCTGTAAGTGTTAGTATGTACAGATTTTTATAATATTTTGCAAAATTAGTAAATGCGGTATGATATGTTATGATATAAAAGGTGTTCTAATTTGAAATTAACTTTACAAAAAATGACATAAATTATTTGATAAGTACCTAAATATTTATTTCAAATGTTAGTACAATGTTTCGGTTTAGTAATGGAAAATAATGTCTTGTAAGTTTTTTGCACCAAAATTTTTTATGGCACTCTGGCTTAATTCTGACTCAGCTTATGAATACAATTAATAATATTATCGTTTAGGTCATCAATTGTTTGTGAGTCTTGGCCTTCAAACAGCCCCACAGGAAAAATTTAAAAATGTTAAATCGTAAGATGTGGGCGGCCTATAATTTATTTCAGATGCCATTAAATCGTTGCAAATTGCAAAAATGCAACTCGAATGCACTAGAATGCGCTAAAATATAACGGTAAAGTAAAAATAAATTAGTCAGTCATAGTATTGCAGCAGGATCAAGTACTTGTGAAGTCAAATTAATTATTCTTAAGAATAAAGTTTAATTTGGTATATTTTAACTTCTACTGTATACTTTACCAATATTAAAAGGACTACATATTTTTCCAGCCTTTTCAACATCACTCCCAGATCGTATATGGGTTTGAATTATTATAAACAATTATTTCAATTTGTCAGTGGTGTGAATTATCTGATCGTTCTTCAATAGGATTTATCAACAGAAAGCCTGGCTCAAGAAAACGTTTATGGTTTTCTTCGGATTCTTCTGATTGTAACAGTAAAAATATTGCAAAACACATATTCATTGGGAGGAAAAGAATTATTTTTATTATTATTTTTATTTATTATTATTTATTTCATCAAATTCCATTTGGATCCATATACAATTAATGACAAATTAGATAATTAATTTTAAAAACTAACAAGTATATAAAAGAACTACAATACAATATGTAAAAATTTGAAAAATTTAATTTGTTGAAAAAAAAGAAACCAATTGGAAGAGATGAATAGGATACATTCTGTAGTTAAAAACTAGAGGCGAATGATCCCTTATGTTAAGTTAATATATATGATATAACATTATAATGGGGTTTAACTTATTATTATTAAAAAGTTACACAACAAAAAATATACAAAGAAAAAAATAAATATACAGTCTTAAAAATGGTTAAAAATTGTAATAATTCTATCATAATAAATAAAAGATAAAGAAATAAGAATAAAACTGGATATGTGAGTTTAGAACGATCACGTGATTACTTTAAACAAACATTCAATTTTTGCAATATTAAACTTATGAAGCCAGGTTACAATACTTTTTAAGAATGCAGATAATTTTTTCGTATTTCGAATGAACTGAGGCAAGGAATTAAATATGAGTGGAGCTAAGATTGTGTAAAAGTTAAAAAAATGTTTTTTGTTATGGCTAGGCACGGTTACTAGTGATTTAGTGTTATTTCTTAGATTGTAGTTAAATGAATACCGAAAAGATAAATTGCCACTTCTAACAAAAAACATTTTCAGTACTTTGTATATATATAAATGTCTCAGTGGTAGTACGCGTAATTTACAAAATAACAGCCAGCTACTGGTTCTTTTATTTTTATGACATATTATTCTAATTGTGTGTTTTTGAGCCAATAGAATAGGTTCAAGAGTATTGAAGTAGGTACCACCCCAACAAACAATACCATACTGGAGCTTTGAATGAACAATTCCATAGTATATGCGTTTTAAAACTTTCAGGGAGCAATAGTTTTTCAATTGATATAGTTTACGTATTGCAGATACCATATATTCGCTTAGATTGCTTGTATGCTTTTTCCAGTTTAGATTCATATCGATGACAAGACCCAAATATTTGATACTCATCACAGATTCAATTTTAAAACAGTTTGCAGAGCAAGGATAATTTAAACGATTTGTAATGACACATTTGTCACAGTTTGCAATACCCAAGGTATGTTTTAAACAGTCAGCCGAATGATAGAATATATCAAAATCATAAACAGTAGATCCAGATAACGTGAAGTTAATTAATTTAGTTTTTTCACTTACTAGCAACTTGTGTTTTGCAAACCATTGTCTCATAACATGTAAATCATAATTAATGTTTATAGCTGTCAAAAAATGATTATCATTGGTATAAGTGAAAGCTAGATCATCAGCAAAAGCTGTTACACTACCATGAAATTTTTGTTTAAAAATTGAATTTATATAGATCAAAAATAGGATCGGGCCTAATACGGAACCTTGAGGTACTCCGGAAACTACGACCTCCTCTTTACTAAAAACCCCATTTAGTACAACCCTTTGTTCCCTACCTACTAGGTAGGACGAAAACCATTTATGAATCATACCTCTAAAACCAATTAAGTTTAACTTTTTTAGCAGTACTTGATGGTCAACCATATCAAAAGCTTTCGTCATGTCCACAAATAAGCCAACACTACACTTGTTTGCATTTAGGCCACCGTATAATCTCTCACAAACTTTTAATAAGGCATCTTCAGTAGAACGGCCTTCCCTAAAACCAAATTGAAAGCTACTAAAAAGGTTAATTTTATTTAAAAACAATAAAACACGCTTTTTAATTAGCTTCTCAAACAACTTAGCAATGGAAGATAATAAAGATATTGGTCTATAGTTAGGCATCAATCTATGATTGCCCTTTTTAAATAAAGGAATAACTTCTGCAGACTTTAGACCTGCTGGGAAAATGCCACTTTTCACGCTTAAATTGAATATGTGACACAATACATCGATTAGGAAATAAGAATTCTGTTTAAGTATTGTATTGGTAACGAGATCCGACGTACTTGAATTTTTATTATTTAGAGTCTGAATCATTCTAAAAACTTCTGAAGCTGTGAAAGGCTCAAAAAAAAAGCTTTTTGTTTGATTTGATTCAGCAGTTAAAAGATCATAACTATCACACAAACATGGTCTATTGTGAGCTAGTGGTAGAGAATTAATAGCGCAATTAACAAAATAATTATTAAATTGATTAGCCATATCGGTTACATTACCTATCACATTTCCATTAATCTCAAGTTCAGTAATTGTAATGGTTTTGGATGGTTTGTTCAATATTTTGTTGACTGCTTTCCACTCACGTCTGATGTCCCCTGAACTTTTTTCAAGCTCGTTAAAGAAGTATTTGTCTCGTGTTAGTGCAATGTCATTTTTTACTTTAGCACATAGTTTATTATAATATTTTTGGAGCTTAACATTTGATGGATGTTTTTTAAGTTTTTTTCGTACTGAATTTTTGATATTAATCTCCTTAAGCAAGGCAATGGACATCCAAGGTTGTAAGCGCTTAAATTGTTTATTATTTACTTGAACTTCCTCTTTACAATTATTTAACAGTTGACAAAGAATACTAGAAAAATGGTCATAAGCTATTGATGGGTCCTTCACAGAGTACACCGGTTCCCAAAATTCAAATTTGAGTTGACAACTTAGTTTTGAATAATTAAACGTTTGCCGAACTTTAAATGGAATATATTTGTCTTTGTGTTGTAAAGTAGAAGCGTTATTTGTCAACGTAATATTGATCATGCAATGATCAGTGATACCGTGGTCTAATATTGTACATTCAATTAGCGATTTGTTTTTTTTTTGATGACGAATAAAAACATGGTCAATGCAAGTTTTTGTGTTAACTGTAACACGGGTAGGCTCGCTGATATATGATTTTAAACCATGAGAAGCTAACAAGAATTTGTAATCGTGATTATTACCCCCGAAATTTACAAAAGGATAAAAGAACAAAAGGTTTTATCGATGAGAGGCTGCCATGAAGGCATTTTATAGTTTAAACAGTCAACTTGACCAAAATATTTTCTTAAGAGGTTGTATTAAAGTTAAAGAAATAAAAATAAGGCGCCCCACGAATAATACTAAAGGACAAGAATCACATACTTTTACATATTACTTTCGAAAAGACATACATGATATTCCCGTTTTCAAAAAATATTTAGGTGAGTGACGAGCGGATAATCAAATGTTGTTCTAAAGAACACGTTACGTCTTTGGTTGATCGGCGCACATGTTATAAAATATATAGTCATTTCCAGCCTACACTAGTCTCTACACCAGTGCTTATAATTCAGGGCAAGAATATTTAAATCCTTGCTTAAATATTAAGAAAATGTCTGAACTTTACATCACACAATGTGAAAAGGAAAATGTAGAGCCAGTGAAAAAAAATTAAAATAGGGTATTCTCTACAAAATTTAATTTACATTTTAAACAACCATTTAAGGATACATGTGAAACTTGTAATTGTTTGCAAATAAAATTTCAATCTACAGACGGTGAGGAAGATAGCAGAATTGAAAAAGAAACTCACTTAGAAGAGGCTGAACGGGCTCGTAGTCATATGGCTACCAATCGAATGGCAGGATCAGAAAAACGTATTTTCTTTCGACTTAGAAAAGCTATAGCCTTTCCTAAATTGATCACATCCGTAATTTATTATAAGTGAAATTGGAATGGATACAAAGGGCCGAATGTCGAAGGGCCGAATGTGGAAGGGCCGAATGTCGAAGGGCCAAATGTGTTGGAGAGCCGAATTTCATTTTTGTTTTTAGATATATAATTTTTTAAATTTGTTGTTTTATGGAATATTTCGCAATTTTTTTTTTATTAAGCATCAATGAATTTCTTATTTCTTATGTATTTTACTATTTTTCGTCTTTGGATATTCATGTAATTATGTATACGTATCCAGTCAGCAACACATTTTGGTGAAGGAAAATTTGGTCATGTGCCACTTGAGACATTCGGCCCTAGGTCAGCCTTCTGATAATAGATATATGGTACAAAAAATAAAAGAAATAATTAAATTAAATAAAAACATAAAAAAAAATTCTAAAAACAAAACACAATAAAAAAAGTCGGCCCTTTGAAATTCGGCCCTTCGACATTCGACCCTTTGATATCATACCTCGAAATTTATATGTTTATAATTTCGGTTGTCATGATTTTTATAAAAATATAAGCCACATGTTTGTTTGGCCAGAGACTGAAGGATTTTGTGGGTCTTAAGAAATTTCATCTTGCCTAATAAAGTACATAAAGCTAAAAACTGAAAAAATAACATATTCAGATTCGTGTACCGGGAGAAATAGAAATATCCAAACTGTCTTAAGAATATTGAAACTTGTTCAAAGTACGAAAATAAGAGCTGTGCGAAAAAAATCCATTCCACCAAGATTTTTTTTCAACAGATCCTTTAGAAAATTCGATCATTAACAGAAAAATAACGATTACAGGGTTTCCACTAAATTGGCTTAAAATGCGCTGGATAAAGTTAGAAAGGTCCAAACCCCACCTCATACAATTCAAATGAGACTTTCCTTATAGATCCAGAATTTAGTGTAATTAATAAAAGGAAATATGTAGCAGGTAAACCACAAAGTTCGACAAATGTAGATCAGTCTTTATTATATCCTAAATGTAGAACAGTGTCAAGGGAACAAACGAGATATGATGGACCCGCTAAAAGATCATTCCTAATGTTAAACGTGATTACTATAAAAACTTGACAACAGATCGAAATGACGACTCCTCACATACAGCTAATGAATTAATCACAAATAATATATTATAACAGAATTTTGCCAAATCGATTAACTCCACCAAAAATTGAAACTATACCGTTAGATGAAAACTATGCATTCTTCAATATTTATTTGAATTTATATTATAAAGGGAATTTTAAAAACAATGTACATTATTTCATTGCAGTTCTTAAGTTTTTGTTTTATGGAGTTAATCAATTTGTACAATGAACGACTCAATTGTCTCTGTTGCTGTATGCGATATCGTGGAACTGGTGGAATTTGTAATGGCTGCGAACGTAGCCATTACAAATTTGTAATGGCCGCGATCTGTCATTTAGTACGTTTACAGTGCTCTATTTTGTCAGTCCATCTCAAGCGTGTTTTACGACTTTTATAATAAACAAAAATTTCGAACAAAGAAAAGAGAAATAAGAAAAGGTCAACCACAGCCATATCAGGTGATTATGGTGGTTGTTCGATGCTATTTGTTGAGCTTTTGGCCAGAAATTCGTTCTTAATGAAAGCCTTGTGAGATGGTGCGTTATCATGGTGCAAATTTCCTCTCTCAGCCGCCACATAACGCCCAGATAATATTGTTTATTTACCGTCTGACCTGGCAAGAATTTCGTGTGCACAACACCGCGATAATCAAAGAAAACAGCGAAAATTACCTTGACTCTTGATCGACTTTGATGTATTTTTTTCCGTTTACGTTCAATTGGAAGGCGCCATTCCGAAGCGTCTTAGTTAGACAAATCTACCACATATCGGCTGCTTTTGAATGCACTGTACCACTCATATTAATGTGTTTTTGATAAAGTCGATTCACCGTAAGTCTTCTGTAACATTTTCAGCGATTCGCCACACGAATACAAAATTAATACAAAATTTGAGACAAATTCTTTGTTCGATATTTTTATTCATTATAAAAATCGTAAAACACACTTGAGATGAACCGACAAAATAGCGTACTGTAAACCAACTAAATGACAGATCGCACTCAAACTTCACGTCAAGATAGAACACAGTAATGCAACTTAGCGCCAAAAAAGTTTACAATCCCTTTAAGCGGGCTTTTTAAATGACCAAATCCCGTTATTTTTTTGAGAAAATGTAAATTAAACGGTTTACGAATTGTCACGGTTGTCTGTGCTTATAAGCATCTTTCGCAGTGCACAATTGCGTGCGGTATTTGTTATGCAATGTTTTAGTAGGATTATTTGTCTTTTCCGAATATTATGTCAGAATCTACTTAAATATAACATCAAATTCTTTGGGAAAAATGAAAAGAGATCAATTATTTTTTGCTCCAAAGAACACGAAAAAAGGAAAAAATGGTTTGTTTACATTTGTTTAAAGGGAAATCAAAACAAACAACAACAAAAAATGTTTTACACGTAAAAAGAAAAACACTTTTAATTACACCAAATTCACAGTAAATTACAAAAAAAATTAATATTATTTAGTTTAAATAAACACTTATAATGCACGAAAAAATATAAACACCAAATTATAATGCCGATAAAAAAATGGCGCGTTTTTTGTTTCTTTGTTTTGACACTGACGTTTTTCTTTTTTTTTGATCACAAAACAAATCCTCCAAAAAATTAGGATTTCGAAATTTGATCACTGATCAAAAAAAAAAAAAAATCAATTATTTGCTCCCAAAGAACATGATCAGGTATTTCTGATCAAAATTTTTTGATCATGATCAATTTTTTTTGATCATTTTTTTCCCAAAGAATTCTGTATTAGTGTAACCAACACTCTGTTAGATTTTTTTAAATAGGTATCTGTCAATGAGAGTTTGCGCCGGACTTATATTTAAGTAAATTCTGGTTGTGTTTACACATGTTTACACATATGGCAAATGGTTGTTTACCCAAATAAAACTATATTCAATCCCAAACGATTATATTCTAATCCACAAATGCCGATCTGCTGCCTTAATACATTGAAAGAATTTGGACCAATATTAAATCGTATAAGATTGGACTACATAAGAAGTTAACGTAATCGGCTATTCGATGCATTCCTCACGCAAGCGCTAGCTCTATGCTATGTAGATTGCCCATATCAAAATCTTTACTAATAATATGTATTTCTATTGTTCACAGCTGCTGCTTAGTACGATTAATTCAAATTTTCTTCATTCATATTTCTTATTACAGTTTTAACAAAATCTGTTATTTTAATTTGTTTTGCCGTTCTCTAAATTTCGTTTATATTTTCTGGTATGTAAAGTACGATAAATATCCCAACAACCAAATAATATTAGAACGTATTGCAGGGCAGAAGATTCCAAATCTCGCACCAGGGGGTCGGTTCTGATCAAATGCCAAATTACGAAAGTTATTTTTTGTGACACTAAAATGTTAACTGTAGTAAATAGCAATTGAGTCGTGAGCTTAGAAAGTGATTTCGATGCAGTAACTTTTCAAAACAAAAATTGTGGGGCAAATACTAAAAAATTTCCTCTAATTTCTATTTCGGCAATTTTAAATGTATCATATAAAATATTATATAATTTTTGTATGATCCAAAAATTTACTAAACTTGTTAAAGTACTGGAATGATTAGAGTTCAAGGAAATTTTCAAAAATTTTTGTTTGCACGGTAAATGTTACAAGACTCACAGAAATTAACAACGCAAGAATAACTACTTATTACAAACTGTTTTAAACATCACATGCCATTTCATTAGAATCGGAAATTTTCTGTGTTAGTAATAAAAAATTTTCTGTGTCGCGAAAAAGAACTCGAAAAAGCAGCATCAATTCTATATTGGCAAAAAGTGGCAGAATCAGTTCTAATTTTCAATAAATACCTAAAAATGGGAGGCCTATAAATTTAATTAATTTTGTTTCATTTGCCTAAATGAATGTGGGCCTAACCCTTCGGTTTATTTAATACTAATATTATTTATTATTATTAAATTAATGAATTGCACTGAATTCATTTTATGTATTATTCAAAGTCCTTTAAACTGAAACATATATTTAAAGGCTTTATTTTTCATGAGATGGGCAACGACGAGTACCTACTACATACATTACAAGTACATAAGTACTAATTTTTTCTTATTCATTAATTTTCTTAAAAATGAATAACTTCATAATTAAGGTAACAGAGCCATTCATCTTTAAATTTTATATAAAGGCGAATTTTTGTTTTGTGATAGATAATATTCACCTAGTTTCCAAAAAAAAAAAAAAATAAATTTCAGTGGTTCGGGAATTTAAACTAACAATTTTAAGTTATTAGGAAGACAAAAAGCATTTTCCAAAAATTATGTTTCAGGAAATATCCACACGCATATAGAAAAATATATGTATATGATTCGTCCAAAACCGGGTCGGGGTCGGTCCTTCTTTAAAAAAAATCTTTTTCCTTATATAAATAGGCAACAGAACTAGGTTCAGCGTTATTCGAGATTATCCCATATGGAACAAAAAATGTTTTATACTGCAGTTAGATACGTATATAATTTTCAATTTTCTACATAATTTACTGTGAAATTTAAACAAACAACCTGCATTTTCCGAGATATCACTGTATCACTTGTAAAATTATCTTTGTTGTTAATAATAATGATTTAATAAAACAAAATACATGTACACAGCTGCAACACAGATCAAAAATAACAAAAGATGAAAATATTGTAAATGTAGAGTTTCGGTACTAATACCTTAACTTTTGTCTGTACGTATTATTTTGTATTTTCGTTTAACGGAGCTTATTATACGTAAATCTATATAAGAAAAAAGTTTCAAACGATGAACTTGCATAATCACAGAAAAATACGTAAATACGAACGAAATGATGATAAAAGAAATAAATACATACCTGAGAAATAATGTATATGGTTGCTTTATTCTTCTCGTTTAATTTATATACGAATATATTTTTCTAATCCTTTGATAAATATCTAAGACGAAAATATAAAATGAATTTTCTTAAAATTTGCCACCACCCACACGCAAACAAAGAGCTGCGCGGATATAGAAAACACAAAATATATCTCGGCACATGTGTACACGCATTTTTTTGGTAGTGTGGTACATGCTTGGGGAAATTAACATTATTCATTAACAAAAACTGACGAATATAATTTTTGTCAGTACGCCAAAATTGGTTTTCATCTAAGTATTTGTTTACGTTAAAAAATGAACGCATAAACATAAGGAAAATATGTAACTGTATAACTATTGACCGCGCTGCTGCTCACTTTTTATAAATTCACTTCCGCACAGTACAACAAAGAAATGTATAAACTATTAAAATAGTTATTTTATTGTATTAATTTCAACATTTTTTTTTGCCAAATGATAAAAATTTATTTTAGCATGAATAAGCTAAACAAAGTCAGAATCAAATTCCAAACTTGCCATGTATGTAAATTAACCTTGAGGTGGACGATAAGTTCAACATTTTTAAAATGATCAGCGCTGCCTAACGTTATTTTAGTTATCAATGAATCATTCGAATTTCTAGTTCAAGCACTTCCTTCTGCTTACGCTAATAAAACGCTTATAGAAAAAATATCTCAATTTAATATTTGATTTATGGACTATAATCAAAAAACCAGATGTTTTGCTATTAAAAAAATTTGAAAAACATTGTATGAAATTATACCTCAGTACAAAGTGGTTTAGACTATTTAGTTGTTGTAAAAACTGCGAAAAGGCATGCAACGGTTTTTCTAAACAACCATAAACTTCATCAAAAAATTGAATTCTGTAATACTTACATAAACATTATACATATGTATGTACAGTTTTTGTGAATGACCTACCGCTATAGAAAATGATATTTTTCCAAATAGAAAGCGTTAAGAGAAACTCCATGCACATGCACACTTCATATAAATAAAGACGAAAAGCACAAATAAAAACATGAGCCCAACCTTAGTTTATATTATTAAGTTTATAAATTCAATTCTATTTTTATTTAATCGAAATAAGTACCTAGGTTTCAATCTACGAAAATTATATTACTGGTTTTCTAAATTACTCTCACTCTTCAACAGCAACACCTTAAACATTTTGCATGTTGGAGTTTTCTTTCGTCACAAATCTCACAGAGATATTTTTTGGTTAACACATTCGTTCTCAGGAAATTTGCATTTCAATGAAGTTATTATTTCATATTTTTTGATGTGAGTCTTATGCAAAAAAGGGAAAATTTAACTTTTGTGCAATTGTTGGGATTTTATTATTTTCTATATAAGGCAGTTGTTTGAGACAATTAATTTATTTCCGTTGTGACCATCAACATTTTAGATTTTGTCACAGAAAGATTATTGCCCATTGTTGTTTGTTTGGTTGTAAGTTTGAACTCGTATACCTTTATATTAACAATTCATTTTACTTTCGACGAGAAACTTACTTCGATATGTTACAACGAAGATGATCTCTTAAGATACCACACTTACTATAATTGAGCTACTCTACACTTTAAAAAAATTCACAGAAACGGCAAAAGTTAAAGAACTTGCTCGTCAAAAATAACTACACTATAGCAAAATATCTCTTTAGTTAATCCCATTGCTTAATTGTTTCGATGAAGTGGAGTTGCCTATCAAACAGACATTTTAAATCAGTTAATTTAAAGAAATTTTTTAATAAATGAAATAATTGAAATAATTTAGTTTAATCGAACACGCAAATCAATATTTTTAAAATATAGTTTTATTGAGAAAAATGTTATGGGTGAAAACAAGTTTCTGGTTTGAGTTACGGTGCAATGTAGGTTCTTCAAAATTATAATATAACAATCAAAATAATTTTACTTATTAAAAAATTAATCAAAGGGATCTTCCGAATTATTGCGACAATTTCATTTATTATACCGTCCAAATATTGGAAAATGAAAGTCGTTTGTGGATTGAAACAATAGTCCGCAAAAACAATAGGGCAAATTATTAAATACACCCGAGCATTCAGATTATATCATGCGCAGAAACCGTTCAAGTTTAAGCATTTTATTATTACTTTAGTTTTAAAATTGTTCATAAATTAAATTCTTTAATAAGGCACTACTGTCACTACTATCCGTTCTTTATTTGAAAAAATGTCCAATTTACGAAAACAAGATAGATCCCTAGATTCAAACTTCCTCACAGTGCTCTCTGTACTGAGTAACTCTATAACAAATTATAGTCCATACTCCAAGTTAGAAGCGAGTGAAGCGAGCGTTTGACTTGTATCAAGCAGCTAGCTATACAAATGTGTTCAAGGTTCGTCTGGATGCCTAAGTTTCTTCACCAGTACGTGACAAACACATGTAACAAGCGGGTTGAGTGGCAGGTAAAAGAAAACAACTAAGTTATAAACCCTACACAAGGGTCTCGGAATATCTCCTTACCGATATTACCATATCGAATTATTACCATACAAGAGATTAGATAATCTGGGATGGGATCCATGTCACCACCAATGCTTACACACTTCATTGCAGTGGCCAACAGAATCGAGGAGAATTTGGAGTTGGCTTTTTCATCCATCGGCGCATGAAGCAACATATCGACTTCCGCCCTATTAATTTGCGGATATACACGGTCAGACTCCACATTAAGAAATTTAAAATTAAGATCATTACAAGCATGTACATGCTTGTAAAAACTAGTTATGTACTTACTTCAATTATTTATCGAAAAACCAGAATTTTCAAAAAAATCGTTTAAAAAAATCAAAAAAACGATTGAATATGTAGTTATGAAACGTACTGCATATATACTTCCGGCAGGAATTCCAGCTCGTTTCTCTGTGTAAATTAACAACGTCTGGGTTTGTATGTAGATTCATATTCGAAGGAAATGTTTCACTGACTCCTTTGAAATGACATCTGTATATCGATTTTGTCTCGTGAGTTACTCATTTAAAATGAGTGAAGCAAACAAAATCGAATACGTACACAGTGTATAATACACAATTATGTCTTTGTATTTCTATTTTTCTTTTGTTCGTATTTGTGTCATTTGTATGATGAACAGTACCAAAATAACGCGATCCGGGCGAATCGGTTTAATTTTTATGGTGCTTATTTCCTTTTCTCAGCACACTACGTCTGCTCTCAAGCAGTGGAGTGTCATTATTTAACATGCCAATATATTTTATATTTTCTATTATCATAAATTAATTTTACATCTATTAATAATATTAAATTTATTTTAAATTTCATTAATTTTAAAAATAAAATGTTAATTATAAAAAAATCGAAAATTCATAAACAACGCAAAAATATGGCGTTTACAATGGTTAACTCTCTGAGTGCCAAAAAGCGTAATCGTGTTCCTCAATACACTAGCCGAAATCATGTTTGCACTCAAAGAGTTAATAAGAATAAACAAAAAAAGAATGATACGTGACTTGCATATGCAGAAAAACAATCATACGCACGAAACTAACACACTATATGCTATATCACTACTATATCATTCCGGTTACACTCATTTCGTTTCACACATTTTGAGACAAAATCGATATACTGGTGTTCGACACGTGGTAAGGAAATATAACATTGAAATTTTGTACTATTATTTAATAAATCAGGTGAATCTGCAATTCTTCTTCGCCGAAGACCTATTGATATCACTGACAATTCCATACCGTTCGATCGTTGCTCAAGAAGACTAGGGTTTAGTGGTGCACGCAGCAAAACCATATTTTTAGCAACACCCAGGATTCTCGGAATCTACGACCATAATTTTATTAGCGTTGAAAACTTTAAATACCTAGGGTCAGTAATAATATCGTCATATGAGCGGAAATAAAAGCCCGAATCGCTGCCAGACACCGAGTTTTCTACGCCCAATTGTAGTTATTGCGATCTAAACATCTATCGCAATAGTGCAAGCATCCACTTTATAAAGCACTCATAAGACCTTTAATGACGGGAATGTTATCTACTTTCGAAAGGAAGGTCATTCGTTCCATTGGTCTATTTAAAGTTGCGCACAAAGAATATCATATTCGTCGTATGAACTACCAGACAAAGCAACTTCTCGGAGCTAGCGATATCATCGGATTTATCAAATTCAATCGAGTTCAAAGGCTGGGCCATACGTTGCAAGGTCCCCAAAACTACGTATGATTTTTAAAATGTTTTAACAACAACTAGCCGATGTGTATTGTAGAGGAAGACCTCGACTGCGCGAGAGAGAGAGAGAGATAGAGAGAGAGTGAGAGAGAGAGAGAGAAATAGAAAGAGAGAGAGAAAGAGAGCGAAAGAGAGAGAAAGAGAGCGAAAGAGAAAGAGAGAGAAAGAGAGAGAGAGAGAGAGAGAGAGAGAGAGAGAGAGAGAGAGAGAGAGAGAGAGAGAGAGAGAGAGAGAGAAAGAGAGAGAGAAAGAGAGAGAGAAAGAGAGAGAGAGAGAGAGAGAGAGAGAAAGAGAGAGAGAGAGAGAGAGAGAGAGAGAGAGAGAGAGAGAGAGAGAGAGAGAGAGAAAGAGAAAGAGAGAGATTATTCCGAAAATGCGTCAGAGAATTGTCAAAATATTTAGCAAAGGGACCTTTTTCAAAAGTCGCATTTAGAAACATTCCATCTTTATATAACGCAAAGTCGCGAAAGAGAGTTGTTTCCTTAGAATAGGATTCCCCATTTTCGGTAATTCCCATTTTGAAAAATGTGGTATCTTGTTTCTTGAATTAAAAATACCTTTATATAAACGGAAATACAAACTGGATTATACAAAATAGATTTTAAAACAATATGATTAACAGTATTTAGTTGTCTGTTGGGGCTTAATCTGATATGATCTGACCAATTCTAGTGAAATACAATAAAAGTGTTTGTTAGGTTTTAATCAATATTTATGATCCAAAAAAAAATTTAGAAAATTGCTTATAAAAAATTAACTGTAATGTTTTTTATCTAAATACATAATACATTTGTACGTCGACCTTGTCTTTGTTACACATAAAATGTGATTAATAAAAGTACCTAGTAAGGTGCGAGCATATTCGTAACAAGTAGATCCAGCGCAAACTTATTCCTTATTGAAATTAATATTCCGTTTGGCTTCCTTTCCACTTGAAAGACGATTCAGTAGCCTTAATTGAATTGAAATAAGAGCCAACTTTCCATTTGCAGCTAAATTACTGAATTCAGGAGATATTTAGGCGATAACATCAGTTTTTCATATCAGACAATACTTCAAAATGTATTCATGCCACCTGAAAAATGTCCAAGATAACGGTGTATAAATAAAGAAAACAAATATCGGTTTTAAATAAAGAAATGAAAAAGTTTCCGTAAATTAATAATTTAAGAGTCTTTACCATGAATGTCCATGAGCTGGACAGTGAAAAAGTGAAAAAACCAAAAAGTATTGTCATTTGGTAAGATGTAATTTTTCTAGATAGGTAATTATCATTTACAATAGCTATACGGAAGAGACCTTTTCATTTCTTTCTATTTCTATTAGTGAATTAAAGTGCGACTACGTGCAACGACTAAGAGTTGGTACGGAGCTTAGTTTCGAACAAATAAGGTGTTGAATACTTTCATATTAAAATATTCACAAGAGAGTAATTTAATTAATCAACCGTAGAAAATTTAAATTTTTAACACCAATTAATTACTCAGTGTCGGGATAATTTTATAGTAAACCTTCGAATTGTTGTACTAAAAACCCGCAAACTATCCAAACTTTCTAAAAATATCACAAATTTCATGTCCAATTTATACTAAAACTAGAACAAGATAGACAGAAAGTCAAACTGTCAAAGATAGATTTACAATGACATTTTAAAAATAGTCCGTTATGATTTTAATAACTAACCACAATTGCAGAGCCCACAACTGATTCCACACCATTAACTTTAACAATATTTTGTTACATTCAACAATAAATCTTAAACGAATATAAAAAAGAAGTGATTTTTTTATATGAAAATTATAAATATTTTTGGAAGTGTTGCTTATTGCTAACTAAACTATATTGCTGCTGTTTAACATTGCGGACTAACTGTTTTAAGCAGTTTACTGTATTTCCTATATGAGGTTCGATGTCGATCTTTCAAATTTACACATCGTTAATAATTTACAGAACGTTGAAAAAAGTAAAAATGTAAAATTGGACCTGGACCGAGCGGTTAATAAAAATCGAAAACCACAAAACATTTTACATTTTAAATATTTGAATTGAATAAATAAGTTACTTTATTTTATTGTACTATGTGTGTTATCTTTAAGCGGAATTAATAAGATATTCTTCATGACAGATGTTTGCTTCTATATACATTTAAATTTTTATTTTACAAAATATATTAAGTATACAGCGACCTAATTTTTTTTTGTGGTATTTTTAAAATATAAATTTATATTATATAAAATTACTTACCCCGTCAAAATATATAAATATACAACTAAAAGGGGACAATCATGTATGTATGATCGAATATAAAACTACTTCCTAGTTACAATTTTGTAAAATTACTGTACTAAGGTAATATTAGATGATATTGTAAAAAAAAAATTGTGGGTATTACCAATATGCCCATCTGCTTATCTTTCGCAAACAAATGAAATATGTTAATGTGATAGATAATTTGTTTGGTATTTTTATAACAAAGGGTTTATTCAAATATCTTATTAAATGTATTTCACAGAGAGTTTAATTCAGTTAAATATAAAAAATAATTTAAGACATTTTCAATTTTTAATAAAAATTTAGCTACCTATTTACACATAGATATGTCCTGCTATTACTATTCAAAGATATTAATATACAACAACTAACTACGAGTACATTCTAAATAAAGCAAAAAACTAAACCCGGACTTAATTTCGATTCGGCTCGAAACGGTTTTAGACGGTAGCTTCATAAACACTGCGAGTTTGGCACTTTAATACGCAGTTTAACCGAACAATCACATCAAAATATGGTTCTTAGCAACGTTCGTTCAAGCGCGCTGTTTTTTGAATATCCGCACTTCTCGAAGTAAGTTATTTTGATCATTTTTAGATAATTAAAATTGTGCATATAATCCTACATCTGTTGTAAGGTAACATTAGTGAAGGTTTACTTAAATCACATTGAAAATTTAGATAGACCTACGTATAAACGCACTTGTGACAATACAAAAAATAATAAGCAAAATTCCAGGTTCCCCAAAGGTTTTCGATGGGATTGCAATCAGAACTACAAGCCTTTTAGAAGACTAATGTTTTTCTCGAGAAACTACTGTTTGGTCTTTTTCGAAACATGAATCGAACGAAGTATTGTCTAGTTGAAAAATATGATTTTTATCTGCATTATCCTCCTGATAATAGATTCCTTCCAAGAGTTTATTATGCATACTGGAGTTCATTCGAGTCGTAATAAAGCAGAAGGAAAGCTTCCCCCTTTGATAGGAAAATGAGTCCCATACCATAAAACTTCCACCATCATAATCTCGCTTCGACTTGACGACGTCGTGTTGCTTCTAAATAAGCCAGTAGCAACTGTAACAGTCGGGACCGTCTAGATTATTTTTTCGAATTTTTGACTCATAGATGGAAAATTTGTAAGGATTTCAAACGGATGAGATTATTGATTTGAAAAAATCAGTCTTTTCATCAGGTCGCAACGACTGATGTTGTATATTTATATTGGAATATTGTTTATATATGTATATGTATATAGAACAATACCATGTAGTTGTAGTACTAGCGAATTACTGCTTAGCCTACTAAATTCCATTCTTTCTAATTTTTCATCTACATTTCATTCTCGCAATTATTTTTTCGTGTTTACGAATTTTTATATTGTTACGATTTTGCCTTGACACTCAAGGTTCGAATCACTGGATTGTGAATAAATACAACTGCTTCAAATGTGAACTCACACAATTTATTTACACAACACAATTTATTATACAACACAAAATTAACAATTAATTATTACAATTATAACACACTTTTTAATTATCACTTTAATAATCGCTTTAATAATCACTTTAATAATCTTTCTATTTAACCTTCACTGTTTCACGTTTAAAATAAAACTCAGCATTCCACGTCAACGTACGCCTTTATATACCAAAATATTTGTTTCTAGAATAATCCTAAATGCGCATCAATAATAGAGCAAATATGTTAGTATAGAAATGACGCCTAAATGTTGAACCAAATCATAAATGTAATTGAACTATTAATGAAATTAACTTATTCTATTCTAATTTAGGTGTTACCGTAACAATATTTTACTTTGTTATTTCGATTGTCGGAAAGATCAAATTTTCCATTATTTGCCTGCATGACAGTCGATTTCGCGTAGCTTCTTCATGAATTTAGCTTTTCTGGCGAGCTGACATTCCGGCATTTTATTAGGATTTTTATGCCCCACAACGGGTTTAAAACGCACAATTTTCCATCCGATTTTTTTATTGAATTATTACTCATCCTTATAAATTTGCATAGACAGCTGCTCCACCCTCATTATGATAATATTTTACTCTTAGGCATTTCTGTAAAGCCTTTTAAATTTAAACAAGTTGCAAAATATTACAGTTAACGATACCTTCAAATTTAATGATTTTATGACAAAAAGGTTTGTGTTTATGTAAACACAATTAAATATCAGCATCAAACTGCACTGCGTTTAAATGAGTGGCTCAACTAAAAATGGCAATTTTTGTTTCTAATTTTTTGTTTTTGTTTAATTGTATTAATATTTTGTTTTTAGCGCAATTATGTTTCGTTACACATACAATTAAATGTAATAAACAAAAATTTAGTTTATAAAAGTTGTTGATAAATAGTTTTAAAGTAAAAAATACATGCGAATGTCGACCACTGCATATCGATTCTGGTTTTTCATATAAGAAAAGGAATTAGGAAAAATATTTACATAGCGTTTTTGTCAAAAAGATCATTTTCTGGCCTACTGAGAAATCGTGTTTGATCTAAAATTTTATTTTAGGATCCGTGTCGAAATTGGATAGGAATAATATTCAGAATTTAATTTTATTTTTGAAAAAATTTACACCTGTTACCGTTGTTTAACAACTGTTTACCATAGCAAGCCAGAAAAAAAAATTTTGTGACAAAAATACTATGAAAATATTTTTCCTTATTCCTTTTTCCTATAGGAAAACCAGAATCGACCTGCAGTAGTTCAATTTCTTCGTCAACGTACTCTAAAAATTTGGAAATTTCAATCCTTTTTTAACTCACTAGATTTTTAACTATGATAAGAATGAGATTTGTCTCAATTAATTGGCGAATTGGTTGGCACTATTAAAAAGATAAGATTAAAGATTTTAAATACTTATTGAAAATAAATAATTTCCAAAAGTATATAATAAAAAAATTAAGAAGGAAGTGACTACTTAACTAGATCGATTCCTCAACAATTAAAGTGTTTGGTTAGCCAGTAGAAGTTTCGACAATAATTAACGAGATTTAACCCTTTAACTGTTTAATTTTGTTTCCAAAAATTTCTCCCTGTTAATTATTTTCAGCGAAGACGATAATACCAGCTATTGTGAATTAAAATAAAAAAAGTTATACCATACTAACGAATACACCCATACCTCGATATACGAACAAGATCGTTTTCTAAATATGTAGCCGTAAAACAAAATGTCGTAAAGCAATTTTTTTTTATATAATATGTAATAATTTTATATAAAGCCATAAATCGAAAAAACACCCCAATTCTGAAGCACAGTCACTGGCTGAAAATGGTCTTAGGTAAGACTTTTTGTCTTTGTTTTGAGTTTACTCTTAATTATGAGACTTTTCGTATTCTGCGCGTAGTTTGCGGCCAATAAGACCACCAAAATTGTATTTCCAGGCCCTATCTTCCACTGTAGCCAAATCAACGATGTATGGGTATAGCTATTAAGATTTACGTAGACCATCTGTGCATTTCATGGCTAGTACTGCCGTGGAAGATGAATCGATTAAAACCTTTTTTGGTAGATAAGATCGATAGCAGCAGAAATAAAAAAAAATCGTGCCTAAACTGGTTTTTGATTATATTTAAATTTCCTTAGTAAAATTGTTGGTGAAGGTGCAGGCCTGCTGAATTAAAAAACTAACGATTTGACATCTGTAAATAATTAAAATTCAATAAAAGTTCTCATAATATAATCTATAATCATTTAACTTTAATTTTCAACGTGAATTAAATTATGTGTCCATTTTTTAGGGAAACGAATTGAGGTGAGTCAACGAAAGAAGATCTTCTAAGCTGCTGAGAACAAATCGAAGCAAATTGTGATTCACTATATCGTAAGTAAATCATGAAATTTTTCTTCATCTAGAGATCTTTTCTGAGGGTAATTAACAGAACAATCTTCCTTGATAAATACAAGCTTGCTCAGAGTGGGATTAAGCATCGCGAGTTTTATAAATAAAATAAAAAATCGGTAAAGCTTATGGAAATATCGGCAGCAAAAACCATCACCAAAAACATTTATCCTACATAAAATTACTAAAATTCTTTAATTTCTGCTATTTTTTTAAAAGAAATTTTTAAAATCGCTAAATCTATTAATTGCATTTTTAAGCAATGTTGTAACAGCTATTGGCAAAAAAGTTAGAAAATTTTTCATTCCTCAAAAAAATTACTGAACCTTTTCACTAAAATTTTTTACAGCATCGTTTGTCGCAAAACCTGGACAAAAAGGTATGTACTAAGTAATACTAACTCAGCCTTATGGGTGGAAACTACCTAATAATTTTTCAAAATGTAGTTAATACATATGCCGATAAGATTAAAATATAGAACGGTTTCCACTTGATCCTTGTAACATTTTTTTATTGTTTCAAATCAAAATATTTTTTTTTACATACCAAATATATACTGGAATTGAATCGATTAAGAATTAATAATTTAGCAAAATGTATATGTTTCAGTTTCAAAATACATTTGTAAACGTTTAACTTATCTTGTTTCAAGGTACTCATCTACAACCGATTTAACTTCATTTGTTGAAATTATACTTCCAAACTAAGAATATCGTCGAGTTTATGTAAGCGATCAATTATCAGTTTTGGGTATCCAAAACGGTATTCAATTATACATCTTAAAGCTGGGCTTACTAATTTATTGCAGTAACTTATGCTAAGATTAAGGAGATTCACCCAATATATTTTTAATTTAAAAATATAATAATATAATATTTTAGATACAAATTTAGGATTTTTTAACAGTATAGGCAAATGGAGGTAAACTCACGAAAATAATTCAAACTGGGTTACTGAAATTAAATCTTTCTGCTGTTTTAATAATATGTATATATGGGAAACATCCAAAACAAAAATCTATGGAATTTAACCAACGAACTGGTCAACAATGCCTCCATATTATTAATGTACTAAGGAATCCACAGATACAGAAACAATATAACTTAAAATTCCCATTTGTTTTTGGGATTTGAATTTAGTTGTTCCTACGTAGTTTCCTACTTAAAGAAATTATTTTTTAATTATAAACTAACAAATAAATTAAAGAGTGTAAGGTAGATATATGCGAATATGTAGGAATAAAAACTTTAATACAATAGAGAATTAGTAGATCATGTAACTAGATTAGTGTAGTTGATTTAATCTGAGTTGGTACATACCCGTTGAAAGATTTTGTCCTATTTTTGAATTTTAAAATTTTGGCCACCTTATTTTTACATTTGAAAACTATTTTCCCTCGACTACCTGAAACAAAGTTAGAAAACTGTAATCTAGATTTGCATTCTGTGACTTAAATACTTAGTTAGGGAGAATGGATTAAAATTCCTAGGATATTTTTAAATTTTAAAAATCGAAGATTGATTTCAAAACTCTTTTAAAATTAATATTTTTAGTTTTTAACCCAAACAAGCATTTAAAACTAAACAATACAAATCTCTTTGTAAAGTCAGTTCTACATTTTTTAGATTACGTGGTACAAATTACAAATTTTTTAAAATTCATTTTCTGACATATTGAGCATAAAAATTGAATAAAAATATGTGAATTATGAACAAATCTTAAAAACGAGATGAAGATATTATTTAGTACAATCCTCGAATCCATTCTTTTTACTAGTAGTAAATTCTAAAATACAGATGTCGTTGTTCCTGCAGTTATTATTGGAAAGTTTAACTCTGCAAACAAAATAATCTAAAAACTAAGACTGCAGTCCAACTCGTGATTTATATTGTGAAGACTGACTTATTTAAAAGTCTAAAATAACTCTCCTGTCGGCTAGACTTATTGTAGTTTGACTTTTATGCGAATTGCGCCAGAACTGGTAACTATTCAAAATATTTCAGAAAGCCTCTGGAAGCCCTGAATAGTAAAAAATAAAATAAAGATAATTTAACTCAATGGCAAAATCCAAAAGAATGAACTATTTTCAGATATAAGTGAAAATTGAGAAATGATCGATCTTTAACAACGGCCACGCCACATGTAATAATTTAATAATTTTATGGAATATGATGATAGTAAAGAAGGTTGATTTAAATTTTGATGTTTGAGCTGCCATGGAACTAGGAAAAATGAAACACGAATAACGGCTTTAGAAATCAAATTTAGAACTAAGTACAACGGAATAGTTATTTTAACTGAAAGAGTCCCCCCATTGTGCATGGATCTGTAGAATACGAACAAAAAATATACAAAACGTAACAAATAAAGGTGGATTGCCAGTTAGAGGTCGTAAACAACAAATGATAAATTTTATGCGCGGTAGTCCGCAAAGGAACATTTTATTTATTATAGTGTTCCATCAACAACCAGCCGGTGTGCGTCGTAGAGGAAGACCCCTCGACTGCGCTGGCGTAACGACGTCGAATTAGATCTACGTATATTAGGATGTCGAAATTGGACAAAAGCGTTGGATCGAGACGGATTGAGGACCACAGTGCAGGCAGCAAAATCCCTTCATGGAATGTGAAAGCCAGAGAGAGAGAGAGAGAGTCATCAAAGGAGAAATTTAGATCTCATATCCCTGTCACTTCGAAAGAACGAGTTGGTTGGTCTTCAAATTTTACTTTTAATTACGATGAAGCTAAATCCCAAGTATGGATTTGGCCACCTCAAGGAGGTTACATTATCAAATTTATTTTTAGATTAATGTTTGATAAATTCATTAAATCATAGCCATTCAATCTCAGCCCTATTTCGGAATACGATACGAAAACGAGATTATTAGATTCTTATTCAATTTTAAAAAAGAATCGTACGAATCTGATTCAATTTAAATATGCATCTAGTACTCTCGTTTTCGTTTCGTATTCACAATTAGGGTCCCAGAGCTGCTGGAAGTGGTATCCTGCATACTGGTATGCCATTTTACAATTTTTCTTTGCTTTTCCCATGCGGTCACCTAAAGTTATACACTAACTCAAGAAATGGTTGGTTAAAGTTGATGGTAACGATATTATCGCATTATCTCTCTCTGCTACGCGCCCCCAAATACTCTGGGAAATTTTTTATAGAAATATAAAATATATATTCTACATTTTGCTCGTGAATCCGCGCTTTGATTATCCTGGCAGTATGAATCGAGGCCTTATCCTGCTGAAAAATCCAACGCTGTCCATTAAAATATTCGGCAAATTTTGGAAAGGCTCATTCCAAAACGGATGTATAGGTATCATTTTCACTGTCTGAAAATCTTATTCAATTATTTCAAAAAAGACACTGATCCCGACATCATTACACCACCACTTTTACTGTGCTTTTTGCTAAAAATAATTTCCTTTTTTCTTAGGTCATGAAAATAATAATTGTATCCATGGTCCAAATTAGATTTTTTTCATCGGAATAGACAACCTTATGCCACTCTCTGTCCCATCTAATGTGTTACCTTGCAAAGCAAAGACTCTGATTCCTGCGTGCTTCATTTAACGGGGGTTTTTTCTTAATTTTTTGAAATGTTAAATATGGGGAACGCTGTATTATACAATGGACGATTACACTGCTGGCCGTAACACCGGTTTTAGCCCTTATTTTGCTAATGGACAGGGTAGAATTTGAAGCTTTTCTAAGAATGGCCCGTCGATTTTGGATTGTTCTAGCCATGCTCACACCTCCTTTACTGTTTTTTCCATAGCTTTGGATGTTACATAGGTAATTATGCACAACGGTTGAACTTCTTCCAATTTTAGCAGCAATTTACCGAGGACGGCCATAGTCCTCTTTGAAAGCCCGAATTTGGGCATTTTCTTCTATATTCAAGAACTTTCCTTTAGGCATAGTTGCGCGCACTTCAAGGTTTAATCACGAACTGATACCCTACACTCTATTTTTTAGCCTTAGAAACGCAATATTTCAGTTGTTCTTAAACAAATGAGACAAATAAATATATAATTTTTAAAGTTTCACTCTGTTTTATTTAAAACAAAAGTAGCGGTTTTCTAAAGTACCTGCAAATATGGTATGGAATATTTTCTTAATAGAGCCCTCTATGGATATAACAATTAGAGTTTGTTTAATTATGCATAGTATTGGAGAAACACTCTGATGTTTAAAAAACAATAAGTGTTCTTAAACAAGTGAAACGGAGTGTATAGTAGAAAAAAAGGCAAAAAAAGAAATAAAAGAAGGAGACAAAAAATAGGCAATAAAAATCAATCTATTGATCATCCCAACCATCTCTTATTTATACGGAAAAATTAATAATAAAACAAGGGGAGAGGAGGATATCAGGTAAGCGATAAGTCATCGAATATGGATTTTCGAATTTCGTTAGATTCTAAGGTATCTTAACGTCTGCTTTTGGGTTACATGTATAATGTAATATGTCTAAATTGTTTAAGCTAGCAGCATGATTTTCTAAAATTAATTCATTAAGTAAAGTTGGTTGATTGCAGCCAGAAAAATGTTGTTTAGCTCTAACTCCTAAACTACAATCATTGCAATTACTCCTTGCATGTTAAGCAGGTTGATGTGATTTGCAATTAATCCTTATCCTATAAACACCAGACTTGAAAAGGCGATCAACTCTAGGTTTATTGTTAAAAACCATTTTCTTTATTGTGTTATTATTATAAAAAGCAAAACTAATATTGTTATAATTGGACACGATGTTGCTAATCCGTTGGCTAGTTTTTCCTAAATACTCTAAGCGACGCCAATTTTCCCGCGTTGGACTATCCAGTGGATAAAAACCCGTTAGTTTTACGCCTTAGCTTTTTATTTAATAACTTTAGAATACTCCTAGTTGCACATCCGTTATTCGTTGCAATTTGTAGAATTATATTAAGCTCTATGTTATAATTTGAATTTGTCAAAGGGGTGTTTATTAGTCTATCTATGAGGGAATGGAAGGCTGACATTTTATAATACATATGGGGATGGTTTGAAGAACTAGAGATAACAGCGCCTGTATACGTGGGTTTCCGATAAATTTTGAAGTCTAAAGAATTAATCCTGGTTATTGTTATATCTAGAAAATTAATACATTCATTTTCTTCTTTTTTCAACCTAAAATGGTGGGATATTGAGAATTTGACCAAGTAAGAAATGAGTCTAACAGTCTATCAGTTCCATTCCATAGACATAGCATGTCATCAACATATCTATACCAAAAGATTATTTGATATAATCATTTGTTCGAATAAAATTTCTACTAAAACAAGGGGGATTGAGGCGAGCCCATGGTTAAACCATCAGACCATAAGGGCGGAGAGAAAGGCTACATAGCTCGTCAAAAAAGCCGTTACTTAAGTATACTGAAATTAATAAAAATACAACTATGTTTATAGAAAATCCACCAAAAATGGAACCTTTATAATAAATCTTTATAAGACACATCGTACGAATGATGATATACACACTGTGCCCTTGCTTCATTCCGTTCAATACCCGTTAACTTGTTTCATTGACTGTTGTTCGGAGCAAACTACTCGAAAATGGAATAATACCTAATTCCGTGAAATATTTTGTATGTATATAAAAAAAATTCCCCTCGTATATAAATAACATGAATACACTATAAAAGATGAACGATCGATGTTGTTTTTTTTACTTTGTGAATTTTTCATTTTATAAAATAGTCATTAGTCAAAGTAAGACGACAAAACTTGGTTATCTCATTTTAGCTTATTACAAAAATTTTATACATATTTTATTTTGTATACCATACCATACTACAGTACTTATATAAAAAAGCAACGCAATACGTGGTGATATTAAAAAAAAAAATTTGTATGTATATAAAAATTTGTCGATGTATATGTTTGCTTTATTTTTATATTCCCGAATAAGTATATAGAGAAAAATAAAATAAAATACAATAGCGATTAGAAAATACACGTCACACGAGTTATATAAAATGGAGACGATAGATTTATAATTTGTTTTTGAAATAAATAAAAGCAAAAAATAGTTTTTATAACACAACAAAATAAAATAGATTAAATATTATATACCTACATAGATACGCATTCGAAATATATGGTATTTTATATTATTAATTTTATTTGTATTGTATACTGGCAACTTTGGCAACGTCGCATAACGTTTTTTATACTAAATAAATTGACTTGTGTATTTTTAAGCTTCTAGGCAAAACCTGACTCATATTATCTACAACAAAAAATCGCCAAATTTGCAATATAGAAGAATCATGCTATGTGTTAGAAATTCTTTATAAAAATAAATTGGCAACTCTGTTGAAAAAATAAAACTTTATTTTTAGTTTTTTCTTTTTTTTATATATATATATATATGCCGAGTATACACAATACAATGCTATTTATTCCATTTCTCGTTCTTTATAATATTTTTCTTTCACACATCTTATAATGTATACCTATAAATTTATTATATACATTTTTATGTATTACACACTTATATATAATTTAGGTTTTGTTTCGGAAAGTCATAAGCAATGTATTATGTATTATACACAATATATACAATGAATATACAATATTTACAAAAAATGTCTCTTATATAAACGTGTATGTACATAACGTGTAAAAAATAATGGTTTACAATTAAAAAAATTAATTTCATTCTCTTCACATAGAAAATGATTGAATACAATTGAAAATTATTGTGAATTCCTGACGAAAAAAGAAAAATACAATGTAACAGAAAATATTCTACCCCAAAATTTATTGATTTTTTGTAGTTCCTCAGTTTTCATTTTTTTTTTTTTTTCGGTACACTTTGGAATTGGTTTGGGCAATGAATAGAAACGGAGCATATTCGAACACAGTAGAAATATTTTTATGGACGTACACATGATAATTTTGGTTCTTGAATGGTTAGGGCACCTCTAAGATACAATTAAAAATATAAGACTATTATGTAAGGATAAATTAGGCAAAGATTCAAGATTATTATGACAGAGAAGAAAAGTCATATATGAGTTGCTATGTGTGGAAGAGAAAGGAAATTGGTATATAGAATTTTTCGACAATATCAAATGTATGTGATGTAATATTATTTTGTGCTCTGCCTTATATTTTTTCGCTGTTGGATGATTTCAATTTAAAATTTCTGGGTGGTGTTCTAGAACTTTTGTATACCTATCCAACGCCTCAAACAAAACTCGTCGAAAGGACTAAAACTCAAACACACAATTTCGACAAGTCATGCGTGCTTGGCAAATACACAAAATCATTTAAAACACTATAAATGCAGCAGTTCAACGATCCGGTGTACTTGACTTTTGAAAAATCAATAATACATTTCTAAAAAATCTGTTTTGCAATTCAACTTACAATATTAAGATATTAATCATGATTACGCTCTTTTATGTATAAGGTATACCATATATTACGAAACTAAACTAAATTTTATTCAAAAATAGTCGAATGTTCGTGTCTTTTTTAATAAATAAAAAATTTACGTAAGTTTTTTTTTTTTATTTCTGGACCAGTAATTTTTTTCTATATCCCCAAAATTTCACAAGCAAGTACCTAAAAACCTTAAGCCATGGCAAATTCAATTACATTCTAAAACATATAAAATCGCAATTAAATTACAGCTGTAACAATTAAAATCAAAACATCAAACTAATGCATTTATTATTTTCTGTAGTGTAACATAACGAGTATTCTATATTATATTAAAGTTGTATGTATTTTATAAAAAAATAATAATTTCAACTGTGTCGAGGGGAGAAACGAAAACATTGAACTATAATGGCTGCCTAATATTATACACGCCATTTTAAAAACATTCGACTCAATGCAAGTAGATTTTATACATATAAATATTATATACTTATGTGTACGTATTTTTCTACTACTACTACACTCGTAATATAAACGAGTTCGTGTGACGTATACATATTTTGTATAAAATTTGTATTTTGTAAAAACATTGGGCTGATATATAAACTGTGTATATAACATAATACATATTTATATAAATATTATTATTTTTCATATACAGCTGTATATATTATGTACAGTTTTTTGCTGGTTTGGATTCTTTAACACTTCAGCAGAATATAAAAAAAATGTGAATTTTTTCTAATTGTTATGGTTCCCAAGGACAACTAATTTCTATTTTATTCTAAGGATTTATATATTTTAGAAGAAATAACCGTCAGCATTGCGAAAATGCTAAGATTTTACGTATGGCTAAAGAAAGATTTGTTTACACATGTTTCTCGTATTTTTATTGTATTTTGATCAAAAATTAGAAGTTAAAAATTATAAAGATAAGTATCCAGTGAGTAAACGATTTTAATTCTATGACTACCTTCTAAAATCTAAATGAGTGTTTTGAAAATAACATCGGGATACTTAGTTAAGATTTGGCAACCTTAACATTATAATGAATGGCATAAGGTTCGCCTCATTTCCTAATGTCGAACTAGACATTTCCATAGAATTGAGAACATATATGTAGTTCTTAGCTGATACTAGCTGGTTCTTGATGCTTGATCTGATCCGGTTCAGTTCATGTTTCGTGAAAGAATACAAAGGCGTTTGCTAGATTTGTGACCTAAAACAAAATTTGGATCAAGTTTTCCACATAAAATTTGAACTGATCCGAATTAATGGGTGTGATGAAACACGGCAACTAATAATGCTATTAAGAATGACACGATGTATTAGGATGTACATACATGTATTTCTTAACATATTTTGCAAGCAATAATAAGACATGCAAAAGTATGACAAAAATACGTTCAAAAGGTCAGTCGATTGCAGATTATGAAAGGTTTTAAAAATTTTGTTGCAACAAAATTCTCAGAATTAGACGATCAAAATCAAAGCTTTCGTCTATGATGCATATTCGTATATATGTAGTATTTTTCCAAGATCATGTTTTACTGTTATTCTTACATACATATTCATACAAATTCAAACCTTATTTCGCTTACGTTTGATCTCAACTGGAATACGCTGTATCGGTCTGGAATTCATACTATGCTATGCACATTAAAAGAACTGAAAGTATTCAAAAGAAGTTTCTGATTTTCTTGTTAAAGAAAAGTGACTGAATACAGATTACGACCACAATTTACAATTCCATGAAAATGTGGCTCGGTTACCTCCGTACAAAATATGCACACTGAAAAATAGACGACTTCTTTTATTGGTAACGTTTTGCTTGGTCACATTGATTCAGCTACATTTTGGAAAACATATCAATTCATGTACCTTGCAGAACATTTCGAAACCATGGATTTTTAGCACTAGAACACCATTCCACAATCTATGGAGAAAACAATCCCATTAATAGTTTCTAAATCATTCAACATCATCGACGACCTATTCGAATTTAATTTATCAAAGGACCACTTCAAAAATATATTGAAGAATTATTTTTTAAAATTTTAAGTGTTAAATAAAAATTTGATTTATATAATATTGTTTTAAAGTTTTTTGTTTGATTTTTTTTAATATAATTTTTGTTTTAAAATAAATACGTAGTCTGAAATCATACATGTACATCACAGAATAGATTTTAAATAAAAAAATTAATTACATACAGTCCCTTGAAGATTGAACTACAATTATTTCACCCAAAACCTTTATTTTTTAAGGGTTGCACATAAACTTTTGCATTTTGATACTAGCAAAAATCAAATATGCATAGCTGTAAGATGTAAAAGCCGAACAACCATAATTTAATTCTTAATAAGTGGTAGCATTGCCCACTTGAAGGTAAGATCGATTTTGGCAGTTATGCCAAGAATACTATAGTTCTGCTAAAATTTCGATAATTAGACCTAAGTACTATAGTTAGTGACTGTGCATGGTGTGATGTGCATGGATAAATGAAAACTCGTTACTGGAACTACTACTAATCAGATTAGAAATGTCATTTTTTTAATTCAAATTTAAGTAATTTAAATGAAAAATAATAAATTTCCAAAATTCCCAACCAAATTCAATATTTATGAAAAACTTTATTTTAAATTTATGAAAAACTTTGTTTTCTGATCAATTATTTATCGGTCATTAAATTTAATTAAGAAGTTTTTAAAATCGTCCGTGATATATTTTTATTAGAAATTTTCGACTTTTCGGACAAAATATTATTTTTAATTGGCATCTTAGTTGCTCTACTCATCAGGTTGGAATGACCAAACTGCAAAAATTCCACTCTTGCTTTGTACCGATAGTACAAAACAAGAAACTTATCGATTTAGTGGATTATGTCACCAAATCAAAAATTTCTGGAAATTCTCACTATGTACAGTATGTCACACTCGTATTCGTAAATCAAATATTTTCCAAAAAAACTCGATTAAAAAAATATACAAATGATATTATAATTTAATCATTTGGATAATTCTTAAGTTCACTCTTAATCTTCATTATAGAATGAATAACAGGTTTCGATAACGGTGCAATTCAGAGAAAAAATTAAAATCTGTACATGAGGGAAAATAAGCGTCACATTCATATTCGTAAAATTCCATTTGTGTTTGAATTTTACCGTTATTTATCATTATCCTTTTTTTGTTTTTGCGGTTTCGCTTTGCACTCAATATCAGTATAGCATTTAGTTTCGAATTGACTGGAAGTTATCTTAATTTAATCCAAATTTTAGTCAAATGGGTCGTAAGCAAGGTGAAACGTTAATTGATTTACGAAAATTAGTAATTTTACATCGGGAAGCAGGGAAAACATTTAAAAAAATCAGCCAAATAGTGCAAAGAAGTATTTCTACAATACAATACATCGTAAAACGACACCAAATTGAAAATCGAGTAGAAAATTTACCGCGAAACACAAACCGCAAAACGTTTACTCTTGCAGAGGAATATATTGTGCGCGAAATTAAAAGAGATCCTCGTTTATGTGCTCCAAAGTTAACAGCGCAAATCAACACTTTTTTTAATAAAAATGTACGCCCAGATACTGCTCGGCGCATGATAAAGAGAGCTGGATATAACGGTAGAGTAGCCAGAAAAAAAACATGGATCAGTAAGAAGAATCGGAAAATAAGATTAAATTTTGCAAAGTGTCATGTAAACAGGATTTTCGAGTTTTGGAAACAGGTTTTGTTTACAGACGATGTTTGTGTCTGACGGGCGACAAATTGTATGGAGAAAACCAAATACCGAAATGAATATAGAGAATTTACGACCTACAGTAAAATATGGCGGAATATTTGTAATGGTATGGGGTTGTTTCTCGGCATCTGGAGTGGGAAAATTACACATAACAGAGGGAATAATAAATAAAACAAAGTACATCAAAATTTTAAAGGCAAATTTACCTGAAAGTGTGATAAAATTGGGCATACCAGACGATTTTATGTTTTACCAGAACAATGATCCAAAACATAAAGCTTACGATACACGACAATGGTTATTATATAATTGCCCAAAAGTCATGGAAACCCCACCGCAATCTCCCGATATCAATACCAGTGAGAATCTGAGGCAAGAATTACACAATAGAATTCGAAAATATTCGATATCTAATAAAAACGATTTTATATATCGATTGAGGACGGAGTGGAATAATATTGATACGAAAATAACAGATACGTTGGTGCAATTAATGCCAAATCGTTTGTCAGAGGTGATCAAAACCAAGGGAAATCCAACTAAATATTAATTATTAAAAAGACTTAACTCTTTTTCATTTAACTGGCTAATTTAGTAACCTTCTGTGATGAATTACGAATACGAAAGTGATATGAATTTTAGACTAAGTTCAATTTATTATAATTTTCTTAAAATATGTAACACATACCTCACACATTTTTATATTAAAATGAAGTTAACTATAGTGTTTCTGATTTAAAAATATAAAAATTAAATTTTTGATGCACGAAAGTGTTTTTTATTCATTTATCGTTTTTAAAACTGCAATTACGAATACGAGTGTGACATACTGTATGTATACTAAGCCAAGGCCAACACAATATAATTAAGAAGTTTTTAAAATAGTCCGTGGTAGATATATTGTGAGCAAATGGTCTCTTTGTTTTCTGTGACTAAAATAGTCATAAACATTGTAAGATGTCATTAAAAATAATATTTTGTCCGAAAAGCCGAAAAATTTAATAAAAATTATAATTAAATTTTATGTTATTTTATTTATTAAACGTTATTTTTAAATTCCTGTTCTATTTTTTAGATAGTTTTTGTGGGTGGCTGGAGGGGGAGGGGGATTAACTAAAAATTTTAAACAGTAAAGGTTTTTAAAAAATTTAAAATTTTAAACTTTATAAAGCACTTATAAGACCTGTGCTGACTTTCGGAAGCGAGAGCTGGACCATGACCTCTAATGACTGTAGATTATTATCTACCTTCGAAAGAAAGGTCATCCGTTCAATTTTTGGTCCTATTAAAGTTGCGAACAATGAATACCGGATTCGCACGAACCACGAAATAAAGCAACTTCTCGGAGGTAGCGATATTATCGGCTTCATTAAATCTAATCGAGTGAGATGGCTCGGCCACGTTGCAAGGTTTCCACAACAACGAATGATTTACAAAGTGTTCCATCAACAACCAGCCGAAGTACGTCGTAGAGGAAGACCCCGACTGCGCTGGCGTGACGACGTCGAACAAGACCTACTCGTATTAGGATGTCGAAATTGGAGGACGAGAGCGATGGACCGTGCAGGATGGAGGACCATAGTGCGGGCGGCAAAATCCCTTCATGGGATGTAAATGATAGAGAGAGAGAGAGAGTTTTTAAAAATTATAAAATAACCTATTGAGTCACCTTAGAAGATGTAAAGGCATCGGTAATAATAGCTCGGTAAATTTATTATTTTTGTATAGTACATTTCAGTTGATTTGATTAGATGCAATTTCCATTTTGTTTTAAATTGTAATTTATGCAGCATTTTCTTGAAGGAAAGAAAATATTTGCATTAAGGCGAGGAGAACCTATACCCAGGCATACCATGGTTGATAATTAACCTAAGAAAGCAAATTAACTTACCTTTCGATTTTTTTTAAATAACTTTCTAAATAAACTTTTTCGTATTCTGATAGAAAAGCCGATGATGTATTTCGTTGAAGTTTTTAATCCTTGTAGTTGTTTTTAGTAATCTTTACTATCCCCATTCCATGAAATTACTTAGAAAATTCTGTCTTTAAGAGAATCAGATCCAAACTTTAAATACCCCCATGAAATCTCTTTCCAGGGAGTTACAATTCGTGCAACCAGCTTTTCGTTGCTTCCGTACTATGTGGACCTTCATAAATTTTGTGACTGAGCCACACCCAAATTTGTTGATTTAAGTAAATACGGTGAATATGATAACAACGGTTTACACACACTATCCATGACAAGTCTGGTTTCTTTAATAAGCTCAACAGTCCCTGCATTTCTGGAGAAACTACATTAAAGCCATTTAAGAGCGCCAAAATATGTAATTGCAATATATACTATAACTTCTTCTTTTCTGGCATAATTGCGCATCAAAAATTGTTTTTTCTTTTAAATATCATGAAAATAGTAATAACAGCCATCCGTCCAAGTTTAATTTTTTTCATCCGAAAACCAGCTTTTTAATTATTACATAGACATTATTGATTGCACATAAGTTATATGCTGCTTTGAGAATTGCAATATTTGATACTTGCGTCGTGAAGGTTTGGTAGTGATTTTATTTTAGTAAATGGGTTTACTTAATATAAACAAAATTATAACAAAGTTGGCAATGGTTTAGGGCTCGTTTTTATTTTAAATAAAATAAAACAATTTAAAGACTGAGCTTTCGATGTCTCATCGACATCATTTTCAAAGCTAATTAGCTTTGAAAATGATGTCGATGATACATCGAAAGCTCAGTCTTTAAATTGTTTTATTTTATTTAAAATAAAAACAAGCCCTAAACCATTACCAACTTTATTATAGTTATTATTGGCTCAATAAATAATT
Organism: Nephrotoma appendiculata; assembly: GCA_947310385.1. Lineage (NCBI taxonomy): Eukaryota > Metazoa > Arthropoda > Insecta > Diptera > Tipulidae > Nephrotoma > Nephrotoma appendiculata. The sequence continues at coordinate 8,567,959 of OX371224.1, read as the reverse complement.
TTTAATTAATAAACAAAATTCTAAATAAAACAAAGTGCAGTTCCATTGCTAGAGTTATATTTATTGATTATTATTTGAGTAAGAACTAATTCCACTTTCTTTTTAAGTAATGGAAAAATTTTGTTTCTTTCGCGAGAAGTTATAGCAAAATTTACCTTTTAAAATTTAAAATAAAACCAATTTAAAACGTTTCCAGCTAGAATTTGAAATCGCTCTAAATACTTTTGCTCCCATTATCAAAATAGTTATAAATATATTTTTATTGAAGCATATTGGGCCCATTGAAACGCTACCTTCAAGTTCTGTTGTTGCCAAAGGAGAGAAAAATATTAATTATGTATATTGGCTTCTTTGCCCCCTCCTGTGATACAGTATTGTTCGAATTAATATGAACACAGGCAATTATTGAGACAAATTATTTATTATTAATGTTTTTTATTGCAATGAAAATTAATAATTTATGTGTCCACCTTTGGCCTTAATGTCATCTTACACACGGTTAGGCATTGCATTAATTAAATTTTGACAATTTTCTGTTATTTGTGGATCCGGGAATCAAACCTCGATAACAGTTTCCACCATTTTTTTACTGTTGTACAGCCTTGTTTCCGAACTCTAACCTTTTAAATGGCCCATAAATTGTCTATCGGATTCAAGCCCGTTAAATTGTAAGCCCAATCGAGGCATTAAATATTCTTCTGTTCAAGGTAACTTGGTACCAACTTCGATTTATGGCATGGCGATGAATCATATTGAAAAATAAAAATTCCCCAATATCGACTTTTTTCTAATTACGGTGTAATTTCCGCACCAGCATAGCTTTATACTTCAAGCCGTTCATCATGCCTTCCACTGGTACTAGCTAGATTGTGTGTGCTTTTGTACGAAAAACATCCCCAAAACATCTTTTTGGTGGATGTTTGACTGTTTGTTCGAAATGTTTCGCTGTCAAATTTTCCCTTGCACATTTTCGTACAAACCGTGAACGCTGTCCCTGCATGATAAAACGCGTTTCGTCCGAGAACAAAACTTTTCTCTAGTCCTGAGTTGGTCAATTAGCATATTCTCTCACTCTATGTGTAATCTGATAGATAATTTACGGGCCATATGTAAGGTTAGAGTCAGAAGTAAAAAAAAGTGGTGGAAACTGTTATCGAGGTTTGGTTCCGGGATCCACAAATAACAGAAAATTGTCAATATTTAATTAATTCGAGGCCTAATCGTGTGTAAGATGGCATTAAGGCCAAAGGTGGACACATAAATTACTAATATTCATTTCAATAAAATAAATTAATAATAAATAATTTGTCTCATTAATTTCCTGTGTTCACATTAATTCGAACAATACTGTAGTTACTAAAATAGCACTTTCCTCATTTTTATTTCCTCATTCTAAAAAAAAAGTAAAGGATTGTTTTATATTACATTCGCTTCGTCTCCCTAAAGAAGGGAGCTTTGTTTATGTGCACAATTTAAAAATATAATAAGCTCGAGATTTTGATTGATCAAGGAAACATTATGAAACAGAATCTAAAATTAATTAATTAGGGGGAGGCCCTATTTATAAAATAAGGTCCGTTGCACATTTGAGCTATGTTTTTTGACTGATGTGAGCTGTTTTCATTTTACAGCTTGACGTTTTGGTTTCCAAAACTCTGTTAAAAGACAAATTGTACATAAATCTCAGGGTCTACCCAATTTGTAAAGCAATATATTTAAATGTTTTATTTTCGCCTTAGGGATAATTAATTAGCTCACATCGCTCAATTTCTGGGCACAGGTTTAAATTTGAGAAATTAAATAAATAGGGACGTACGAGTGGCTTGAGCTCCTTATTCACGAATTCGGTTTTACTTATTTAGGCTTTGCAAAGTAAGTCGAGAAGCTGTGATCTCAAAACATAGCTCAATTTGCTAAAAAAAATATAGCTCAAGTGTGCAACGGGCCTAATGATTTTTTGGCCGAGAATACCTGGTCTCCGTAAAATGCAAAATATCCATCAATGACAAAACGAATAAAGTGAACAGAAAAATAAATGTTTTTCGAAATACAAGGGATGTAACAAAGTAAGTTCAACGATATTCAATTTCAAGTTTCGACAACAATGAAATTTGGCAAAAATAAGAATAAAAATTTATCAAATCAATGATGTAAGGTTAGATAAAATTCCACCGCCGTGTACAGAACAATTTTAGTTTGCCGTGTTCTTCGAACATCGACGTCAACTAAAAAGAAAGACTAAATGCATATGAAGTGAATGCGCCATCACTTGTGACTGTCTCCAAATTGAAACTTTTTCTGTGGAAGACATATACGTTGTCCAAAATACCCGATCGACGACATAAATGTGAAACCAAAAATTGGCGAATATTCAATGAGTTCCGCAAATTTTAAATGATAATCAAAATAGACACGTATACGTTTTGCTAAGTTATAACAGGCAATCGTTTTTGCATCTACTAATACAACCCGGAAACAACAACACAACATACATTTTATATGGTATGATCAAGATGAATTAGAATTTCCTAGTTAAAGCGCGACAACGATTGAAATGAGGTAATTATAAAAGCACCGAACGTTGAAATAGAAATTTAAAATTACAAGTTTTGAATCGAACATTGGGGTAGAAAGCCGATTTTGATGGGTGTTTTAAAATGTGGTTTTACCGTATCCGTATTTAGTTATGACGCTCACTACGGCACATTTCAAAACAGGATGCAAAAAACAGGACATCACAAAACAGTTATGGTACGGTACCATTTTTCTATTAATTACCAATTATAACAAACATTCAAATCAGTTTTCCTTTTTATAGCTACGCAGTTTTGTGTTGTATATTTTTGCAGCCTTAATAGTTTTAGCTTTCAAACTAAGAACGTAATACAAAAAGTGTTCGTTCCCTTTCTTCAAAGTCATTATAGAAAATACGATTAAAAAAACGATTATAATTTTGGGCATAAATATGGAAGTTATTTTAAAATTTCGAAGCTACCTAGCTTTTTTAACCATATTTGAAGCGTATAGTTAAAATATTTTGTAGATAAATTAGCTTACAGTACCTATAGGTAGTAATTTACATTATGAAAGAATTGAATTTACATTATTTACATTATGAGTGTGAAAATAAAAAAAAACATTACGTTTTCATTTTTTTTGTTATAGTATACAAAAAACAAAATAAAAGAGGAACGACATATATAATACGTATTTTATTCTTTATCAAAAGAATTACTCGAAAATCGTGTAGTTTGAAACCGTATAATTTGTCGGGGTCCGTGTTCTTTGAAATTCGTGTTCTTCAAGTACCGTGTTCTTTCTTCGACGATTACCTGTAATCGTTTCGAACGCGAATTGACTGTTGCATCATGCTTGGTAACTACAAGTTTTCAAAGAAGTATAGATACTTTTTTAGTTTACACTACTAATCAGCAAGCATATTTGGAAAATTGACGTATTACTTCAACGCACAAGACCAATGTTCAGTACATTTTCAAAACCTAGGAATTAAAGCAACAAACCAGGTAACATGTACAACGATTATCTCGGTCCCCAAAAGCAGAAATACGACATACCAAAGCAATGGAGAAGTTTCCAAAGATAGAAACTGAGAATAAAGGCGCTTTTATGGTTGAGTTCGTTCGTTCATTCAAACAATATTTTTCGACAAATCATATTGCTCCAAAATGACGATTTTTTTTTTGTTGCAATTTTTCACAAGAGATAATTTGTCGAGAAAAACTGTTTGAATGAACGAACGAACGCAACCGCAAGGGCGCCATAACTAATGTGATATTCTCCATCAAATAAATAAATTAATTAATATGTTCACTTTTTAACAGATACCATTCCAGATAAAATACTCTTTTAAAATTCATCCTTCCCAGTTATTGCAGTTGAAATTTACATTCTAAAGAAATCAGATTTTGAACCCAAGTAAAATATTAATTATTGATATAATTTTATTGCAAACGAACTAGATCGTTCAAAATCTTCAAAGAATTTACGGCAAAACTGCAATGATCTTTTCTCTTGCTTCAATCTCCTCAAAATCTATCAAAGAATAATAGTTGGATTTCATAAAAGGAGTATCAGCAATACAGATTTAGCTGTTTCATTCGGAGTATTCAGCATTGCAAGGGATAATCAATTGTAAACATATTTGAACTCGTCATGAGAGGGAACACAGTAAGGCGCTGGTACCTTTGATACGATCCAAATTATTCAGAATCGATTAACTAGTGTCGATTTTTATTGATTTTTTCTCACTCCCAAAATGTTACTCTCGTTTTTTACTCCCATTTTGTTTCAATGGAACAAAAATGTACTACTCTACTACTCTCTAATGTTTACTTCATTATTTATATTTGATTTTTATAATTTCACTAATCAAATTACCAACGCGCCGCATATTTTGACAAATGACAGAAAAAAAATTGGCGAATAGATTTATAACAACAAAATCGTATACTCCATCAAAAAACCTAGAGTATAGAAAATTACCCTGGGAGTAACAAAGGGTCTATTTTTTAATTCAACCCGAGCAAGCAGGCTTACCCCGGGTAGTGTACACCGAGCAAAGGTTGTACTGGGTAAAATTATCCGGTGCGCATAGAGTAAAAAATTGTTTTTTACTTTGCACACTCTTCGTATACTGACATTAATTTCAGAGTAAAATTTGAAGAACCGAGTAAGCTCGGTGTAAGCACAGTTCACAAATAAAAACGCAGTGTGCAGAGTAAAATTACTCAGGTTGAATAAAAAAACACAGAGTATTTTTTGACAGCGCACTGCTTGCTCAGGTTGAATTAAAAAATAGGCCCAAAATATTACCCTCGTGGTAATATTTTTTTCAATGAAACATTTTGACAGCAGTTGGAGTACCATAGGGTACTATTTTTTCTTCAATGAAAATCGACATAGGAGTCTTGATTTAACCGATTCCGAATTTAAATTAAAGTACTTACTGAAAGTTTCAATAGAAAACTTAAACAATATCAAATGTTTAACTGGAGAATTAGTGATCGCACAAGAACAATTTTTTAGTTGTATGTTGTATCCCATAAAACGATCCAAATAAAAAACAACTAGCACGTTTTATTTTAAACAAAACAGCCCTTTTCCGGCCAGACGATTTAATCTTCTTCTTAATTTAAGTCCTCCGTACACAAATGTGTACATAAAAAAAGCAGGTTGTAATGTCTTCCGGATTTTAATGGCTCTTAGTTAAATAGGAATTCTTTTTGAAAAAAGCATAATAGTTTGATAACATAAATTACATCCCTTTTGCTCTCCTGTAACACAATTGTGTGGGTACGGCAAGAGTACCATGTCAAAAATTTATTTTTGTATTTTTTTTAACCAACTTAAACAATTGTGCATTCCTTTCAAATTTATTTTCGTCCGAAAAAAACACTTTAACTTTACACACAATTGTGTTGATTGTACTTCAAATCAAGCGAAATTTTTGATCAAAAACTCCATTACATACTAAGGTTGTCTACTCACACATTTGAGTGGGTTGACTTAAATTGAGCCATTTTTTTTTTGGTTGAAAAAGGGATATAACATATTAATTATTTTATTACTATTATAGTTATAATGTTATTTTTCGGACGGAAACGATTTAAGTGGTATGCACAAATACAAATATATACATACAAAAATAAATTTTTGACAAGATTCTTTTTCGTACACGCACAATTGTGATCGCGGGCCGGATATTTTGAACCCAAAAGGGATATTTTGAACCCAAGGAATATAAAATAAAACAATTACGTCTAGAAATAATTTAAACAGAAAGCTTGGAAATTCAAATTTGTAATTATAGGAGAAACGGAAAATTAAATATTTATTTTTGTATTAACAGATTTTAGGACTTTTTGAAAAGAAATGAAAAGAATGAGCCTGAAGCATAGTACATCAAAGGAAACAACTAGACTTCCCTAAAATCGTCAAAATTTGAGACCGCGAAAATCGGACAGAGGAGTGCACTGAGATTAAATTCTTTGTAAAAAAAGGGCGAGGATGGAAAAATAGAGATGCAATGGAGATAGGAATACAATGAAGAGAGAGAACGGCTTAACATTAAATAGCAAAGTGAAATACTCTAAGCATTTAAGTTTAAAACACACTTATTGTCTTCGTAATCTTTAACTAGCTTAAAATTAAAATAACTGAGCAAATATTTAAAAGAGGATGAAAAATACTTAGAAAATTTTGTCATTATTTTTAATTAGACCCTTAAAATTTAAAAGGTTTATATAAATTGTGAGGCATGTCAATAGTTTCACAATAAAAAGGAAGTACGTTTACTATTAACTTTAAACACTACGTCTTAGCTTAAATCTAGGTAGATCAAGACCATAAAAAAATGTAGAATAGTTTTTTACGTCAAGTAAGCTTGGAGTTATTCAAAAATCTTGAAAAAATATAAACCAATATACTTAGTGGATAATTACCGTTTAAAATGTTCTCGTATTCTGTCCTCCCGTACAGTTTCGGGTAAATTTCCAACCCAAAGGTGTCGAGTCTCGCGTACCATTTTGCCTCAGGTTCTTCATGGAGGCGATTCAGGGGCGTCCTCCAGAAAAATTGTTTATATTCTTTCTTTTTTAATTAAAATCAAAATACTTAAAACTACACTTTTTACATCACTTTTCTTTTATATTATACAAGATATTTAACTGATTTTTCTTCTTTTAAAACAATATAAAAAAAACACTTCCTTTTCCACTTATTTCTTACATTTATATATACGTATGTATATATAAATATTATATAAACATATATATAATTTTCCACAATTTTCTTCTTAAATTTCACTATTTTTTATTATTATTATTATTATAAAACACAAAACATATTCCAAAATATAAGTGGTTGTGTATGATTTCGTAGCATTTAATCCAAATTAAACAAAAAACTATTTAGAACAAGCTTTTCCTTTTTCGAAATTAACAAAAAAAAAAAAACCAAAACACTTAAATCACTTAAAAATTATATTAAGAAATGAAAAAAAAGCTCTTAAATTTCACATTTTCCTTTTTTTCATCAAATTTTCTTTTTTTATATAACATTTTCATTTTTTATTTTTATTTTCTTCATTTAAAAACTAACATTTCCACTATAATAAAAAACAACAAAATATATAAAATAAAATAAATTAAAACCAACAACAAAAATTAAAATATATGTACATACATATTTTAATTATATAAGAAATTTTTTAAGGGTTGTACATTTTGTAAGTGGTGAATTTTTTTTATGTATGTGTAAAAAAAATTCACCACAATTATATATTCCTGTTATATTTGATTAATTATTATTACATTTGTTTTTATTTTTTATATAAAATCCGTTTTTAATAATCCTCGTGGTTTCGTTTTATTATTTTTAATTATTTTCAATGATTCTTTTAATTGTAATGTTATAATAAATACGCCCTTTCTCCTTGGCAACAGCGCGAAAAACGGCGCTTTACACACACAGTATAATCTTTTTTTGGTTTCCAAAAAAATTATAAGAAAATTATAGAAAAAATTATAATAAAATAAATAAATTATTATTTTATTGTGTAATAACGGAATTCAAACATAAAAAAAATAACTAAATCACTATTTTTAAATTTTTTTATATTTTGGTTTCTATTTTTATAATTTATATATTTTTTGAATCTTATAAATATATATAAATACTACGCGTGTACAGTAATGATGTTTTCACATCGCGTTTCACTCACTTACTGGGAATCAGTTCATAACGAAAAATTTACGAAGGCCCTATTCGGATTTTATGTTATGATAGGGTGGGTCTACGTAAAATGTACATAAAATTCGTTTATTCATGGGAAAACGAATCGAAAATAAAATTTGTGACACCCTATTCGACGTTATAAAAAAAGGTAAACACGTCTTGTAAAAAAATAAAAATTATTGAATACGAGTAGTTTACCATTTTGATGACAATACGAAAAATAGTTATATACTAAATGCTTTGGTTTGCAAATAGTTTAATTTGCTATAATTGTACTTTTATAGAGAAATAAAATAAATAAAATTTGTATTTGGAGATTTCTAGTCATTTTTGTGGCGGTGGCGAAAATTGGTACTGGGTATACTGAGAATACTAGTAAAAATTAAAATGGTGTTTTTAACAGAGCAACGGACCGGAACGTACACGAAACAAAGACTGCATAAAGATAATTTTAAATATTACATACAATGTTTTATTTATTCACAAAACACCAGTTTTTATATGTTACAAAAATATATTTTAAAATCTTATTCCGATTTTGATTCAATAACTTTCTCCCACGCATAATCAAACGGATAAATCAACGGTTTCAAATTTTCGGGAAAATCTTCCTCCTCCATTCGAGTGGCCATGTGCGGTGGAGCCCCCTTCACATGAAGCCTTTCTAACATGGCAGTGTTATGAGCAATAGGATCCAAACCAGTCAAAAATGAGAATAATTCCTCTTTTGTCTTAACATTTTTTACGCCGCGAGACATAAAAAAATTCGAAATATTGCCACAGTCACGCATCAAAAATTCTAATGCGGAAGGATGTTCTGGTTCCACGGCTTGGGCAACATCAATTATGTAACACTTGTTGTTAAACCAGAGTATGTTGTATTCCGATAAATCTGCATGAACTAATCGAGCATCGTTATAGAGTTTCACCATAATACCAAGTACTTCGTGATAAGCTGCCTCCCATTGTTCATCATCTAGTAGCGCGTCTTTTAATTTTGGTGCAGCGTAGCTATCAGCTCCAATAAACGACATAATTAGAATATGCTTTTTTATTATGATCACGTCGGGACATAAAATTCCAGCTTTTTGTAATCGCATTAGGTTGTGCATCTCTTTTTCGGCCCACATTTGTATAACCGTACGTTTATTCTGTTTCGAGAATCTATCCTTAAACCGGTAGTCGTCCTTAATGTATCGATCACGTTGTTTGTACTCGTTCAAAGTCGTTGAGAATATTTTAATTGCACATTCCTTAGGAATGATTAATTCACCAGAATAAAGTGGATCAGAATCTGCATGAAGAATGACTGCTTCTTTCCCTGTCGAGATGATTCCATTCACCTTTTCTAAAATTTGATTATTGATCAACTTATAAAGTGAGAGTCGTGATTGATGATCTAGACCCATTTCAGCCGTGGCCACATTCTCTTTCCGATCATGCTGTTTTATGGTCTTCTTGCTTTTCATTGAGTATGAGCGTAATTGATTGAACACTTGATTGGATATTTTCATGTCGAATCCAGCACTATCGCCCGTTTGAAACTCAGGTGGGAATGACATAATTTTACCAGCATTTCGAACCCCGTTCAATTCCAGATCATGTTTCGTACGTCTTTCACCATCTTCGTCGAGGACAGATCCGCGTTTCGGTATTTTCGCCAACTTTTTATCATTCGTCTCGAAACGATCCCAATCTTTTTTCGTATTCTCTGGTTCATCTTCTGGTTCTGAATCATAAATTAGATCTTCGGGTAACACGCGGTATTTTGAAAATGACACCGAAACTTTGCTGTCCTTGTTTTTAGCCCGTTCTACACGCTTCACCTCATTGTCATGTTCCAAATCAAATTGAGCTTGAAGAATTTGTGCAATCACAGCATCAGACTTGAGTGTCTCTTCGTTTGCACTTAGCGCTTGCAACACATCATCAGGAATATCATCATCGTTTGCAATATTACTACTGCAACACCCTCCTGTGTCGTTTGATGTGAAATCGATATTAGGAGGTTTCATAACTTCACCAAATATCATACGATCGTATTTTTCATTTTCTTTGTTTTGTAGATCTCGGGCGAATTCCTCTGACATAATTTCTTTAAGGTCGACCGTGTCGACTGTTTTTTCTATTTTACCCCAAGCGGACATATTTATTTAATTTACAAACACTATATTTAAAATATAAAATAACACTATTTAAATTTATTAAAGACTAACAAAATTTATAAGAAAATTTAGTGTATAAAATACAAATTTATGTATTATTGTGAAATAGGCAAGTCTATTTATGATTGAAAATTTGCTGTCAAACGCAACTTTTATAGATGTAGTTTGTGTGTTTACCTGCAGGGTGCAGGGCCAAAAGTGCTGTATATAAAATACACTCGGCAAAATAAGAACAAAATAAACTGTAAATTTACATTTAAAGATTTTATACAAATAAATTTAGGAATTTTTTATTTTAAATTAAACTGGTAATGTATTAGAAACTGATGATTTGAAAATTTGTCCAAATAACTTAGCCCCTCTGACACCACCAGGTATTGCAGCAAGCAACATCAAAAGCAAGGTTATAATCTGTGCCGCTGCAAAAACTACAGTTAGAGCAGTGCTTTGCACCCACATCGCAAAGTATAATGTTCCGATCAAACATATCATGTAGCTAAGTGATAAGTATATTCGCTCTTTTGAGAACATTTGTTTTATTAGGCTCAAAAATCCATGTAGGAATGAAAAACTATAAAATAGAAATACGATAACGAAAAATAGCTATTTACAGAAGTGTGCTATTAGATAATACCTTAAAAAGAAGAACAAACTACCAATAGTGAATAGCAGCGAAAATTTTCTTGCTTTTAACAACAATACCGGAATATACAGTGTCGATAATCCCATGAAAAATGCACCCAACGCTAAACATATTACAAAGCCAATAATCCTCTGTATTCTCGTCAATTTCGGACAGCATGATTCCTGAGAATCCCGCAAC